>WUAW01006346.1:23880-45196 GCA_017165845.1 Thaumetopoea pityocampa | reverse complement strand
TGCCTGGACCGTTAATTAGTATATTGTATTCCGTTTTCTTCTTTGATGTAACCTGTGTAAGTACTTAATAAATAAATAAATTATAAGTATGGTCCATGTCATGCTGGCTGCGTGGCGTTGGTATTATATGATAATAGCATCATCTTACCTCTGCTCGTGGGTGCTGTGGGAACAAGCTAATAAATGTAATAGGATAACGTAATAAGCAGTAGCGTTACCCTACAGCAATCTCAAAGTGTGGACAGTATGGAAAATCTTTCATTTATATAGAGGAAGTTCACGCCCAGCGGTGGACTACCACGGAGTGATGATGATGATGGTCCAGGTGTTAAAAACGTCATTTAACGTCATCAATCCACACGATCCATACAATCAGGGCACGAGTCTCCTCGTAGAATGAGAAAGGTTAGACTATAGTCCACGCTGGCCTAATGCCAGATTGGCAGACTTCACACCCCTTCGAGAATATCTCTCAAGTATATAGGTTTCCTCACAATGTTATCACTTCACCATTTGAAGGGATAATTAATTATTAACAAATTATAATTATTATTGCATCAGTTCGAAAATTCAAAATGAACTCGAATTATAAGACTAGGCATGCATAAGACTGACATTGACTAAGTAATCACTGCTCCGGTGTCTTTGACGTCACATATTAATTAGTTCACGTGTTGATTAGTAATTAATTACCCATCGTGTGGTGACGTACAACAGTGCGTCTATCCTATTTGAGGAATAATAACATCCGGCAACATGTGAAATATCATTAAAAGTAGTGCAACCTATCATTAAGTGTCGGAATTTGGCAGCAATGTCAATTTTTCTTTAATTGCCAATAAAAATATTCATTATAGCGATGATTGCTTGTTTCACAATTGGAAAACAACGGACTGTTATACAACAATCCAGTCATTCTTTCATCATTATCAAATTTATTATTATTTATCGTCATTATTATTACTATTATCACATGAAGATACTTTTTATAAAACAACTGGATAGAAATAAATGCTAAAACCCCGACTATAATAATTTCACATATTATAATATATCACATTGATTTCACGAACTAAAAAAGAATTAAGAAAAATTAAGTAAAATAATATTTCGTTGTATCTGATTTTCTTTTTTTTTAAGATTGTCAGAATTACTGACAATTCTTTAGAAGTGTTGACGAGAGAAGCATCAATAATTTTAATGGTTTATATTAGTTTATTGTAATATTTGATATGTCAATTTAGTATTATTTTTGTGTATCAATTATCAATAATCGTGAACAATATTGAAACATTGAAATAAAACTGTGACTAACATTGCAAAGTGACCGTATATTTTCAAGGCAATAAGCCAGTGGAGCTTTCACCTATTCAACGTGGTAGTCATCGGATTGGCCTCAAAACCCCCAAAAAGTAATAGAATAAAATCCACTAGCATTTTAACATTTTTTAAAAAAAATATGTCAGCCAGGACTGTATTGGTTTAAATCCCTTTGCCTTCTCCTTAAAAGACTTAAAACTTTCACGTAATCCCATTTAACCTAACCCATATGTAATAACCTCACGTAGATGTATGTCCATAAACGTTCGAATCGCATATACATATACATTGAATTGAATGACGCGTTAGTGAAACAGGCCTCACAGCTTCACCTATCTCACCCGGTAGGTGTACAGTACCTATGTACCTTGGAGGGAAAGTGCAGGGCGCGGCTCACATCTACGCATGTTTTATCAGCGGTGATAAGAGAAACTAGTGTCTGTCGCGAGTAACGATGCATTACCAACTGGGCGTGATATAAACTGACACTTAAAATAATTATTTCTCATCGTATCTTAATTAAAGCGATTATTTTAAGTGTTAAGGTAAAAGTTTCGTATTTCCACTGCAGCAATAATCTTGGCATATTAAAACGAAATTATATAGATAGAGTGACGGTAACGTGGTTGGTCTCGTCTCAAATCCGAGACTCGAAAGGTCTCGGATTCGGATTTTCTCCGTATTTCAGAGAGTACATAAAACAGCGGGTGTCGGTTAACACATTGAATGCCGATTCTTATAGAGAGGTTCATCTCTGTGGCCATGTTTTTTAATGACCTGCTCTCCTGTGGCCATATGTTTTTTCCTTTGGAATAATTAGAATAGAAATAATACTTTATTATAATAATAAATAATTAATATATACTATAATACTTTATTATATTAATACTTTATTAATAAAAGAACTTTATATAATATAATAATACTTTATTTACTCGACGGCATAATGCGGCTTACAAACAATCGAAGCGAGACACGGCGCCGTGTGCTCGGCCTCCCCGCTCTCCACGGCGCCGTGTAATCGGCATTGAATGTGTTAATGTCTCAACAAAGTGATCGTTAGAAAGCATAATATTAACATTACTCTATTTTTTCCCGTGGATGCTCTGAGAACCAACTAAGGGATATATCAGGGTAAAGAACAGCAGCATTATCTTGTTGTTCAGTCAAAATCTACTGCGATCTCCAACACGCCTGCCTGTTCGGGCCAAATCCGATCTGCCATATTAACGTGATTGAGTAACTAATATCTAGGTGTACTATCACATTTATAATATCAATGTGATGTAAGATATCCCAGATTTTACAACACGTTATATCTGGTAATGCTAATGTCTCTGACTTGGTATCTGACCGAAAGACAAACCTCAAATATGTTATTTTATAATTTTATAACGTGCGTACGTGCGTGCGTGCGTACGTGCGTGCGTGTCGGTCTGTCTAGAGTGTGTGAGTATATTAAGATATATTTCAATGATGTCTGCAATAGTAAAAGGATATAAATCTAGCAACATTCATTTATTTAACATGAAAATACATAATCACTAAAGAAAACCTGTTAAAAATATGTTTTTATCACCTATGCGATGCCAAATTGAGTGGTGTTTTATCATGAAATAGTGCCAAATCACTAGGAAATCCTTCAACAATGCGATTAAGTGTCAACGAACTTGCCACTAAAACCTAAAGTGTACAATACAGTCTCGTGAATAAACAATTAGCGTATTGGTACTAACAATTTTAAAATATACTGCATATTTTTACCGCAAACAGATTTACAACTATGTTCGATGTTAATTTTATATTGTATGTGTGACGCTAGCATCATAATAGAATTACTGCATCTCTTCCTGTATTCTTCATCAATGCTGTGAGAAATTATCCTGTGGTCAAGTAATTTAAATCCTGCTAGGAATACTTTGCGTGATAAACACGAATGATTGTATATATTTATCAATATAGGTAAGTATATCGTTGTCCAGTACCCAAGACACAGAGTATACTAATTTGGGGCTAGATCAATTTGTGTAAAAAAAATATCTACAATATTATTAACTTCTATTTTCAATTATGAATAAAGGCATTATAAGATCATGATTATGTGCTCATAGAATACATTCTTAATTTAATATTTATTGTTTAATTAATTGATTTTGCTTTCATCTAAATAAATATGTATGTTTCCAACGTCAATATTATAATAAAATCATACAAAAAGAGCGTAGCAACTGATCACTCTCAATTATTAGAGTGATCAGTTATAAAAATAAAAAATAAACTTATCAGTCTTGCGAGTGGCCATAGCCAATTCACGAGGTGTAATAACTTAATATGAAATGTTATAATTGTAATTGACGGCCTTGCAACAAAAGGGAGGAAGAACCAAATTTTAGCCGTTACTCTTTTTAAGTTTAAAAAATGGTAGTTATTCTAAAACTTATTTATTTAACTTAAAATCTTTAGTAAAATATGTAAATATACATATATTATATGTTATAACTTGTAACCGTAAGACATAAGTGTAACAATTAATTTTTGGACACACGTTTTATTTTAATACCCAAAAGTGATGACATTTGGAGTTACCTCCTTTTTGCTGCAAGGTCTTCAATTATGATATGTAATTTTGATAATGCTTTGCAAGAGTATCTTTGAGTTTCTGGTCCTGATTCGTCTCGGAGGAAAGCTTTACGAACCCGTGATGATATATGCACAAGGAACCTGCGTTTGATTTCATAAGTCTATCCTTACACTTTATTAACAACTAGTTGTTGTGCATGGCTTCGCTCGCGTATTTAGTTTTTTTTAATCTTTAGTTTTAATTACCATAGTAACTCGTTGTACCTCGAAATGACGTAAATTCGAGGTAAAATTTTTTTTAGACAATTCCCGCATAATATTAATTCCTGTGTCGCGGGGACTTTACAAACATTCAAATAACGGAAACACAGAACACCCAATTACTAAGCTAATTCGCCCATTTAAGGGTAAAGTTTTTAAAAACACCGATATATATGTACATTTATTTCTAACCGGAAACAGGTATATGAAATTTTGTGCTTCTTTCTTCAAAAGTGACATAATTCCCATATAAACTTACAACCTCCAATTTACCCTCTTAAGGGTAAAATTTTGAAAAACGCCGATATATGTGTACATTTATTTCTAAACAGATGTAGGTATATTAAATTTCATGCTTCTTACTTTGAAAATGATGGACTTCCATACAACCGTTCATCCCTTATTTTACTCCCTCAGGGGTGAAATTTCCGAAAATTCGTTCTTAGTGGATGCTTACAATATAAAAGGCAGCAACTGCCAAAATTTTAAGTTTGTATCCTTAGTAATATTTTTTCAAGTTAACAATAAAATATCGGTGTGTCACATTTTATTGCTTTTTGGGAGCTATCAAGTCAATCCGATGAATACCACTTTGACCAGGCAAAATCCCGCAAGTCTATAGCCTTGAAAAAATACAGTCACTGCTATATTAGTTACGGTTTTATTACCATATTTCAATAATCTTCACGATTATTGGCGATTAATACACAAAACAACGCCAAATTTATATTAAACATCACAATAACCTAATATAAAACGTTAAAATAAAACTTCAAGTGATGCTTCACTCGGGTTGCCGTCAAAATTCCATCTACAACATTCATAGTTTACAAAGGATCAAAATATATTTGTTATTAACTTTTACCCGCGACTCCGCCCGCGTAAATTTCGGTTTTCCGCTACATGGGAAATCCCGACACAGTCATAGATTTATATAAAAAGCCTTAGAACCACTTTTCCTTGACCTCTCGTACCTTAACGGCGGCTACTAAAACAGGGATCAAGTTGTATCTTCTATTCTCATGACTTTGATGAATCATATTCATATAGTGTTTAAGTCAAAATAGTGCCTTTAAAACTTTAATAGTTTAAGCAAAGTCTACTTGCTGGTTTTTGCGTGAAGCCCGAACAAACAAACAAAAAAACAAACATCGATGGATTCGGTTTCAGAAGCCCTTAATTAGACGATCTGAGTAGTTTATTTTTTAATATCTTTGATTTTTGAAAATTTGACATTTAACAATTTTATAATAGTATATAGATAACCCAGGGTAATACTTTCATATAACCTATAATTTCTTTATTTATTTTTACTCTGTATAATTTGCCATAATAAAGAAAAATTCTACAGGCTATTGTCATGCGATAAATATGTTCAAGATTGCTTGCTTATCACAGCAACCAACATATGATTATCATTTAAAATCATCGATGATAATAGATATTATCTGTATGCATTGACCCGTCTTCATCATCAGCAGACCGTGGAAATCCACCGCTGGTTATAGGCCTGCTCTTTAAAAAAGGGAATTGCCATGATCTCCTCACTTGGCAGGCGTCTTCAGATTCGATTCTGTCTTCAGATTGATCCTAATATTCAAACAGATATATTGCGATCGTCGATCGCAGTATATTTGTTTGAATATCAGGATAACTACATCAGGTCAGGGAGTACTCAGTCTTTTAGCCTGTCCGGCAAATAGACTTAAGTATACGGGCAAGCGACCCCGGCCCCCCGAGCTACTACTGTCTCTCCCTTCTCCTTCCGAGATAGTAGTATCCTATATCCTATAGTCCTTCACCTAAATTCCTTTCTCAATACACCTTTCCCCACCTCATCCTATTTCCTTTCCTCTCCATTACGCCGTGGGAATGCAATGAGGAACTTTAATACTTTTGAACCTTATAAAATGGCGGCGTTGTGACTCGCCACCGGACACGTCTCATTGCACGCGGAGGCGAAATGTGGGCTGCGGATAGCCACTTTGCTACATCAAACGATCGTAGCAGATGGAAGGAAGTGGTCTCTGCCTACCCCAATGGGAAAGGGGCGTGACTGTATGTATGTATAATATGTAGTATGCACTATGGTCTCTGCCTACCCTTATGGGATATCGGCGTGAATGTATGTATGTATGTATGTATCAGGATAACTCTGCTGCTCTTATCCTTGTGCATGCCTTAGCTGGCGCTCGTAGTATCCACGGGAAGATATTAAGTGACGCTTTTATAATTCCAGCGTCACACGGCCATCTTATGAGGTAAACATATATTTTCTTCATAATTCAACACAGCTTTAAATAAACAAATTAACTTTATTTAACACAAATATAATAAAATTCACGCTTATTTTATCTACTCATATCCATATATATCACAATATCCATAACGTTCTATAATGTTGCAGATAAGAATGAAATGTTGTGGACCAACGGCGCGGTTAACGGTAAAAGACAATATATTCACTTATTTTGTAAAAGTGAAAATGTGTTATTAATAATACATTTAGTATTCGCCACATTAAAGCGAACGATACGAATTGGAATGCAATGTGGCTGCACTGCATTTTGTCAATTAAAGAATTCGCTACCTCGGATTGTGCGACGAGCGCACACGGTTATGGTAACACAAAAAGTGCGCATTCCTCATACCGGTATAAATAAATAAGGGATGAGTACGAGCAACAGTGCAGTAGCCTCGGGGCGAGACTAAGCGACGGAGCATTTTCGACAAACCTCTTTTTGCGCCCCGACGAGGAACGCATATCCGATGATTCATTTACGGAGTTCTTCACCATACAAGTATGGCCAACATTATTACTTCTGTTTTCTTGGCAGCATTATGTACGGTCAACAAGAAATGTTTTCTCGGAAATATGCGCCCACGCAGATTAAAGATGGAAACGCAACATGAGCACTAAATAACTCATGTCTCATGTCGGTGCACTTACCCAGTAGCGATCAGTTCGATTGAAAATCGGTTAATTATAGATTAAGACAAGCGTACAATTACTGGTACTACACAAGTGAAAATGGCCTGCCATAAAATACGAATAAAGAAAACACTACAGTTTTAAATGATATTGGCATATAACCCTTTATGTGACGGTTCATAAATAAATGGATGATATTGATATTCGATAACACAGTGTTGGGGTTCAATATTTTATTCATCCTTATTATACAAGTACCTCAGTGTACGCTTTGTTTAAATATTTATATGTTTGTTATATTATAATAGACGAAAACCGTTGGAATTCAAATAATAATATTCGTGAGTCGCTGTTCAAGATGTGATCAACGGTATCCGTATTATAGTTTCGTCAATACGATTTTATTTAAAATTTTTACAATTGCCAGAAGCGTAAAGTTTCATAATAGGAGCATAAAAATCTCATCATAATTCTTTGTAATAAAACTGTTGACTGACCGTTGAGTGACACCGCGCGGTCGGTTGGCACGGAGCGCTTGAATGCGGCGTTAACTCGCGTTTGTGAGAAGTGTTCCCGTATTGTGTTCGCTCTCTCGTCCGGCACACGGACCGCGACTCGTGACACACACGCCACACACAGTTGCCACTTCATACAACAGGATAATTGTAATTTATTATTCGTGCCTAAAACTTCCTTGAGAGCACAATTTTCGAAGCGAGAAGCTAATGAGATTGTTACGACGTAAAAAGTAATTATTCGCATAAACAAAGATAATGTGCGGTGATTAAATGTGCAAATCCTGAACTGCGCAATACAAAATCTGAACGAGAAACATTGTTGTGTGAACTTAGTAGACAATTTCTGCCATATATCGGTGAGGGGAGTGCGGAAATTGAGACGGCATTGAAGGTCGCCCGCGTCCGTCTGAGACAGAAGCGAATATACGCGCAATTATGCGAACGGACAAACAGTAAAAAAAAACTCACAAAGCAATTATTATCGATCATTTTAAAACGAATTATCTTTAACAACCGTTCAACAATAAATAAACAAAATATTTTAAAAGAGTACGACTTAAACGATAAATATCATGTTATCTCTGTATCATAAAGAAATGAATGGGGAATATATTTGGTTGTTACATGAATAGTCACACGAAAATTATTACATTAATCGTCTTAACGAACGATGCTCGCACGGACAAATGTATCGGTCTCACCACAAATCACAATGAAACACACAATATAAGTTGCACGCATTAAGCTCTAGTTAAGCTCGCGTAAAGTACCTTATTAGAAGAGTTACGAGCTTAGAAATAAGGAATGCCCGCGGCGTCCGCTCCGCTCCAAACCCGAAATATATGTATCATTTCCGTTTCGTCTGACTTTTCTAATTTGGATGCTGCGTGTGGTCCATGTTCACCGAGAAGGCGTTACTTAATAGCGTGTGCAGCGTTTACTATAAATCAGTGGCACTAATATTATAAATCATAAAATAATATAAACACTGTAAGTTAATAATTTTAATGGCTCTTTAAAATAATGACTATCCATTATATCGGTAGATTGACAAAAACAAATTCCCGAGCGATCCTCAATCGCTCGGCAGTTGTGTCCTTCGGGACATGTTTGCGCACAATTGTGTCGGCTGATTAAACTCGGCGCGTTTCAATAGAAATGTTAATGCTCCCGATTGTGTGCTAAACGTGACGTTCACCGTACGACGAAATGAACAAAGCGAGCGTATCTATAAATTTCATAATGCAAACTGTGGAGAAAAAAAAATCTATAAAATGATACTATAAATGAATTTTAAATTCTTTAGACAGGCAATAGTAAAAAGTGTGATACCTTATATTTTAAGATGAATTTGGATGCTGTCGTTAAATAAGCATGAAGGTATAAATTAGGAGCTGGGTCGTCAGCGCGGGCGCACAATGCAGGGCGCAGTCGCGCCGCGCGCTGCGGCGTGCGAATTGAAACAGGTTGTGGTTGGTGGGTCTGTCTATATAACGTGATTTATGTTCGATTATGTTACACTCCTGTGACTATAATTAAACCGCGAAGCCATTATCTTCCAGACATCTATAAGTTGCGTAACGTTACCCATGAAAATAACGGAAATGCTGCTTGCTCGCATATACAAACACCAAAACGAGATAGCTACAATGTTGGCGCTGTCAGTTTAGTTTAGACACGTCAAAATTAAAGATTTAGACGCGACCTCGGAACACATGGACTAAAGATACGCAAAAACGCGACATTTTTTTGAACCGTTTAACAGAAATGTAGGTCGGTGCTCGCTATAAATGTTTGCTATCTCGTTTTAGCGTTTGATATTAGAAAAAGATAGAGAGAAACTAAATTTAGTTAAGTTCTGTTACAGCAGAAATAGTACCAATATCGCATTGTTTTCCTCTGCCTAGCGTTAATGAACTTAACTCCGAAATTATATGGTCTGGTCATAATTTGTCTAATATATATATATATATATATGTCTTTAAAATATAATATTTATATGCATATATGGCTATGTAGCGGCGGTATAATTATAATGATACTCCATCTCTCCCCGTGGGTGCTATAAGAACCGGCTAAGGGATGATGATGCTAGGTGGACCCATGACCTGGTGAAGGTCGCGGGCAATCGGTGGATGCAGACGGCCCATAGCCACTCGTTGTGGCGATCATTGGAGGAGGCCTATGTCCAGCAGTGGACGTCTGTGGGCTGATATGATGATGATGATGAAGGGATGATGTACCAGGATAACGGGCAGCAACGTTATCCTTTTATTTGATCATAATCTACTACGAATTCTAAGACTCCTGCCAAGAATGGAGATCTTAGCAAATCTCTTTTTTTTAAGAAAGAGTCTAGAGGAGTGCCATAACAACGACGATATAATATATGCATATAAATATTTAACACAAAAAGTAGTGAGTAATTAGAAATTTTAATTATAAACATGATCTGAACGGTAGTACCGCTAGATAACAGCGTTGTTTAGCAGTTAATGTGAAAAACCTTTCCGACACCAGCCTAAAAAGCATACATAGCAATTACGAAATACCACTATGTACTGAGACAAGTCAATAATCTTTGTAAAACGATTGTAAATATTTGTCGTATTAAGATAATTTATTGAGAACATCGTGTGAAAAAGAGCGACAAATGAAAGAACAAGTTCTCGAAGTGCTATTAGGTGAAGGTGCGTTCGCAGCGGCGCCTGACGAAGGCGAATTGTTTTTTAAAAAAAATTGCAAACTACTCATCAGCTATCTGACAATTGTGAGAGCGCGATCAATTATCCTGTGCAAATAGTAATTGTCAACATTAAAATAAATATGAGTGAAACTGTGCACTGCACGAACGTTTACATTATCGATGCGCTGTTAAAATGTTATGTCAATCATTTTACAAAGCAATCAGCCGGGCGGCGGATGGCAGGGGGCGAGATAAGCTTTTAATTACCTCGGACGCCTATTTACATACTGTAAGATTAGGGTTGCCATCCGTCCTGGTTTCAAAGGTTCATTTTAGGATATGGAATACTAGCTTTTGCGCGCGGCTCCGCCCGCATGAATGTCGCTTTTCCGTTACATGGGAAATCTCGATACAATCATAGTTTTATATAAAAAGCCACTTTTACTTGACCTCTCGTACCTTAACGAAGGCTACTAAAACAGGGATCAAGCTGTATCTTCCATTCTACTGGACCGATTCTGATGAAACATGCCACAGTATTTAATTCGGAATAGTACCTTTATGACTATAATAGTTTAACCAAAATCTACGCGCTGGTTTTTAAATGAAGCCCGAACAAACAAACAAATATCGACGGATTTGGTTTCAGAAGCCCTTATGTAGTCGATCTGAGTAGTTTGTTTTTAAATATCTTTAATTTTTGAAAATTTGACATTTAAAAATTTTATAATAGTATAAATGTACGTAATCAATTCAGATTTTAAAACTTCCCGCACTCTTTGCTTAACAGTAAATTTCAATTTTATACACTAGTGAATGTCATAAATTGTATCAGGTTATTTAATTCTTAATGTATTAAAATTAATTTGAACTTAGAGTTTATTAGATATTAATTTTTTGGTATTACCTAATGTCGTGTAGTGATCTAAATTAATACGGTACAGAGAGACTAGTTCATATGGTTTAATAGTAACAGCTATCAAACAAAGTGAAAGAACGACTGACAGAACTAATTGCATAAAGAAACCAAGACTTAAGATGGACTGCAGTATATTGTATATTACTGATGATTGTATTAAGAAGATTTAAAGAACACTAAACATGGGGACAACAACAATTAGAACACTGGGGTATCTTTGGTCATAATATTCGTGATAAGTATACTAACGTGCTGTCTTTTATGATACTATAACATTCTACCCCTTGATCAAAACTCTTCCCACTCAAATCTTGACTTTAAAAATAACCTAATTTCTGATCTCTTTTCCCGGTAGCAGCTATAAATGTCCACTCAAGAATACTGACTTCTAGCGCCATCTAGGAAACATTGTCAAAAACATAATTACAATAATTTTATTCCCAACAGACAATTGACTCAAGGATCGAGAATTGAGTTGAATCAGTTTTGATCTAGGGGTGCGATATGAAATGTATACAAAAAGGTAATAAAACTTTTTTATAATATATGTAAGGCCCGTATTTTATATTCGAATATTCGGAGTTTTTTAACCTCTTGGCCTGCTTTGTTAATTTTACAGATGGCAACCCTAATTGAAATATATCCGCGGATATATCGCAATTAGGGGCGTACGCTTCTTCCTTTTACGCCTCCGAGACTGGGTTTGTTGCGTTGGATAACATCTGTTTGACGGAAAGATTAAACGATCTCACGAAGAAAATTTGCAATATCCCGCGCCTCACTAGCCCGGCAGAATTACAATTTTCATTTTATAAAACCATTTAACTACCTTACAGACGCCATATTTTATACGAGCGAGCGCAATTAATAATTCCACAATTTGCATTTTATAAATTACCAAATATGCAAATAAATAAATTAATGTAGGTAGTTGTAACTTATAAATAAACAGATTTACCGTCAACTTAAATCAAATTGTTGATAAAGACACGAGAGATTAGGGGCACCATTTCCGTTCGAAATCCGAACTAGAGCAATACTCTTTGAAATTAAACCGAGCTATGGCTCTAAATCATGCCTTGCGCAAGTATTTGTCGGTTTGTGCACCTTTCACGCATTAAATGAGCAACGCATCGATATGATTTTTTGAATAAATACTCACGCCGATATCCCATAAGGGTAGGCAGAGAATTACATACTAGATACATAGATACAGTCACGCCTCTTTCACATTGGGGTAGGCAAAGACCACTTCTTTCCACGTGCTACGATCGTTTAATGTAGCATAGTGGCTACCCGCAGCCCACTTTTCGTCCACGCGGGTAACGAGACGTGTCGGGTGGCTAATCAGAATGCCGCCATTATATAAGGTTCAAAAATGTTAAAGTTCCTCATTACGTTCCCATGAATATAAGGAATATGGTATAAGGAATATGGAATTTGGGAAAAGGAGTATAGAATACTACTATCTCGGAAAGAGTAAGAAGAGATAGTAGTAGCTCGGGGGCCGGGGTCGCTTCCCCGTATACTTAAGTCTATTTGCCGGGCAGGCTAAAAGACAAAGTATTCCCTGACTCAACTTTAAAACAATATTCGATTTTGAGCATGAATGTAAGAAAATACAAAATTGATTATTATATAACATTTGGTACATAATAATAAACTGCAGTGACAATAGTGTAGATAGCGTTCACATTATCGTCGATAGTGGCGTGCTAGCCGGACTGTAGGAAACGTATAATAGGCCAAATCGGCGCCTACTAATTGCGGAGGCAGATAATTTATGACCAACCTGAATAACTGTGCCGCCGTCGTCAACTAAGGGCCGAACTACATAAATGCGATGCGACTCGCAACGGGTTCGCAACGCAATTCCTCGTCGTAAAACATCTTGCTCTAAATAACATGGGTAACTGATTGGATGTTATTAATATAAAATTGTAGACACATTATTTCACATATTGATCTAACTCCAAATTAGAATTTCTTGTGTCTTGAGCACTATATAACGATATACTTATATAGATAAATACTAATACATATATAGATAAAGATCCATAACTCGGACAAAAACATTTGTTCTCATCACACAAGTTTGTTCCTACCCGAATTCGAAGCCAACACCAATTGGCACAGAAAGCAGATACTATCACTGAACCACTCGGTTGTCAAAGTATCATATAAATATTTTTCACATAAAGCATAGTAAGTATCACCACATAATTTTTTATAACGTACAAGAGAAGAAATCGTATGACGAATAAACTAAAACTGAGGAATATTTAGTTAATTGTGACGTCCCAAGGACTCGACTCACGTCGCAAGTTTTTGCAATGCGTTGTACTCGCTCTCAGAATTTGACGCGACGTTGTGTCGTGTCGCGATTTCCGTTGAAATTTTCGATTGCTGCCATTGACGAATAATAGAAATATTTTAAAATAAAATATTGTTATTTATCAATTACTAGGTGATAAGAACACAATAATTAGTTTTGAATGGCAGTAATATTTATTTTACTTATCGAAAGTACGAAATCCCATCTTTATTAAGGATTTTTTTTGGTGTTATTTTGGCAATCTTTTACGGAACACTTAGGCAACTTCCCTCACTGCTAGCTACAACAACACTGAGTGAAATAAGTGCTCCGAGCACTTTTTTGATGAGGACGTTTTCGGGCTGCGATTGTGTATCCTCGTTTATTACATCAGTGGTTGCTGCCCTAATATGTAACTGCCTTACAAGTATTTGTTACCTTGTAAACATCAACCAATTGATAATAGCCGTGAATAAGACAACGGCAGTCAAATACATCTTACTATACAATTACACGTCATATATTAAGCTTGTGAAGATAAAAAATGTTAAAACAAATGATTATAACAATTACACAAATGTATGTATATATCTATATATCTTGGATCACTGATTAGAGGATATCAAATTATTGTATACACATTTTTATATACAAGCTATATATAAAAATGTGTATCACATATACAAAAGTTATTGTACAAGAGAAAAGAAAAAATCTATGACGAATGAACTAAAGTTGAGGAATGTTGGGATAATTGTGAGGTCCCAAGAATACATAACGCGACTCCTGTCGCAAGTTTTTGCAAAACTTCGAATTCGCTCTCAAATTTTAACTCGACGACGCGTCACTATTTCCTTTGCAATTCTGAATTCCTGCCCTAATATGTAACTATTTTACAAGTATTTGTTACCTTGTAAACATCAATCAACCGATAATAGCCGTGAATAAGACAACGACAGTCAAATACATGTTACTATACAACAACACTTCATATAGCTCGTGATTTTTCAGATCAGTTTTAGATTTCATTCAATTTGCTTATAAATTATTTTGTATCGTAGTGAGTAAATAAGTTACATAGAGACATACATAACCAATGAGTTCAACAATTACACAGATATATGATATATCTATATACTTATGTATTTTCCTAATTAGAAATTATATTTATTGTATAAGAATATTCTAATATTTATTTTTGCTTTCATATTAGTTTTTGTAACTATAATTTATTATTAAATTATGTAAATATATTCGCGGCTCCGTCCACCTGAATGAACTGCGTATTTTATATATCACACGGAATCACACAATTTTTGGGAATAAATATATGGATCGCTCTCTGAATCTTTAATTATAACCAAGAATAAATATCGCATAGTTGCGTTGTTTAGGTAGATGCATAAAAGAAGCACAAATGAACAAACACACTATTAATTTAAGACATTAGTAAGTATTATTGTTATTAATAACAAAATTAGTTAACAAAGCGATTTGCTTCTACGTTCATAATACGTGCAGCTAAAGACTGGAATAGCCTACCTGCATCAGTATTTCCGTGCGATTGTAATGTAGGCGTCTTTAACACAAGAGTGAACAGGTTTTTATTAAGTTAGTACGTTTTACAATTCACAATTCACCGAGTTGTAAATACATCAGTAAATACATCGCCACTTACGACCAGGTGAGATTGTAGTCAAGTATTAACTTAATATGGTAAAAAAGAACTGAAATCAAAAGTATCCCTATTCCCAATCTAATTGAATATGAAAATGCCAAAGTACTTTTGTGCGTATGAAGCCTTTATAAGTCAGCCATTATACTACTAGATTTGATTCTACAGATGTGCAAGCCATAACCCAAGTTTTATCTTTATTGTAGGTAAATATAAAAACTTATAATATACTATCTTTAGCCCGCGGTTTCGCCTCTATATTAACGCGAGATTTCTCACGGGATTTCTCATGTAGCGGAAAACCGACATTCATCAATTTTCTACTACATGAGAAATCCCGAAACATAGATTTATATAAAAAAACCTAAGAACCAGTTTTACTTCAGCTCTCGTACCTTAACAGCGGCTATTAAAACAGGGATCAAACTATATCTTCAATTCTACTGGACCAATTATGATGAAACATGCCGCATTATTTAAGTCGGAATAGTACCTACTTAAAACCATTCGACCAAAATCTACACGCTGGTTTTTATGTGAAGCCCGAACAAACAAATAAACAAGCAAACAAACATTGATGGATTTGGTTTCAGAAGCCCTTAATTAGTCGATCTGAGTAGTTTGTTTTGAAATGTCTTTGATTTTTGAAAATTAGACATTTAACAATTTTATAATAGTATAGAAAATAAAAAGAAGGTCCAGACAAGTTATATAAACTATCATTCTAGCAGGATGAATGGTCAAAGGTGATTTAGATGATGACATTGATGATCACGCCGGGATCTCACCAGTCATAAGCCGAAGTAAGGCGAGAATGGTAGTATCGGACAAGTTAACGACTTACGACCAGACGAGTGCTATTTCTGGGGGGCTGCCATCGCCCCGACACTTTATGTCGGAACGTTGTATCTTATACTCCGCCCGCGTGAATATCGGTTTTCCGCTACATGGGTAACCCCGAAAAAAAACATAGATTTATATAAAACTAGCTTTTGTCCACGGCTCCGCCCGCGTGAATGTTGGTTTTCCGCAATATAGGGAATCCCAACACAATCATAGATTTATATGAAAAACTATAACCGCTTTTTCTTGACCTCTTGTACTCTAGCGGTGGCTACTAAAACAGGGATCAAGCTATACCTTTAATTCTACTGGACTGATTTTGAAGAAACATGCCGCATTTTTTAAGTCGGAATAGTACCTTTAAAACTGTAACAGTTCAACTGAAATCTACCCACTGGTTTTTACGTGAAGCCCGAACAAACAAACAAATAAACATCGACGGATTTGATTTCAGGACTAGAGAGTAGAGACTAGTTCGTCACATACTGCGATACTGACAGACCTCTTTCATCTCATCTGCATAAATACATCTTTTCAAACATGTTGCTTTGGTTCGAAGTAGCTTTTCCCTGGTAAGCGAAATTTCTTTAGATTTTTTTCCCAACTGTTGATGTCGGGACATTGTATATGTGTACATTAAATCGCTATCAAACCACCGTGATTCAGACTTCTATGATAATATCGGCATTCAAAAATTGTGCCATCTGTTGATGATGCGAGGTACTGTGCCGCGAAGTAGATCACCACAGATTCTATAATATCATTTCAAATAAATGATATTATAGTTCAAAATAAATAGAACAGATGAATATAAGCAAAATAAAATGAACGGGACTGCCATCCAACGATCAGAGTATAAGTTATGTTGTAAATTACATCTTTAATAAATGTTATACATAGATAGGTTTGGCTATTAATTTTGTACTCTAACCGCTAGATGACGTTATAATAAATAAAATTTGATTACTAGTTTCTAGTTTCACTTCAAAAAACTGAGCTACATATATGTATGTGCAATTATGTACTACGTCCTGGTGATTGGATGATAAAATCTTTTATTATTGGGATGTGTAGCCTTTTTTGCGTGAACATAATTTGTAGTTAATTTACGTGCGATAGAGTAAAACGTGCTGCGGGCGCCTACCGCCGTCGTCTGCGCCGCGCTATCTAAATGCAAATCGGATAGGTTCGGTAGACGTTCGCGATAAATTTGCCTCACGGATTACACACGTTCCGTTATCCATCCGCGTTGGCCTCCGGGCGCGGTTTCGCGGCACGCCACCAACACTTAACTTCACCATAGCCTATCTAAAAACCAATTATTTATTAATTAAAATCATAACGACCCCTTAATTACCTCTTTTATCTTCATCTTCTTCGCAACCTGTGTTATATGTAATTCTTTTTATCAATGCCAAGCGTGCAGATTAGGGTTTCCTCTCCAAAAACCGGATTCGGTGTAATCTCCACGCTTATCAGGTATTTTGGAGTTCGTAGTAGAATTTGATTGAATACCAGGAAAAAGCTGCTGCCTATTATCCTGATGCATACCTTAGCTAGTTCGTACAGCATCCACGGGAAGATATGGAGTGACGCTTTTATCACGCCGGAAGTTGGACAGTATTACGACAATCTTAATTTTTGAAGTCGCAAAGGAAAGGGTTTTGTCTGTGGGCTAATATGATGATTATAACTGAGATATGTATGTGTGAGTATAAATAACGGACGATGACGTCATCGTACTAACACACTACACACTAATGTGAATAGTATGTATTTGTGCATGCGTGTGTGTGTATATGCGTGTGCGTGTGCGTGTGCGCGCGTGTGCGTGTGCGCGCGTGTGCGTGTGCGCGCGTGTGCGCGTGTACGCGTGTGCACGAGTGCTCGCATGCGCATGTGCATGTGTGTGTGTGTGTGTGTACATCACAGTAGCGTGGCGGAAGCATCTTATACATACATAAATATATAAAGGTATCTAAAATATTTAATTCTCTATTTATTTAATTAAGGTGAAGAGATAAGTGGAATAGAAAATCCAAATATAGTAAATAGACGCAGTTTTAATCTAAATGTGTAATCGGGTCATTTGTAAGCGACAAAACATTGCATAACTCAGGCTGGACCAGACAGCAGTCTATAGCTTAAGAAACATACTCTTAATAATAATAATATCCTGGCCACCTGCACACAGATTGATCTAGTCCCAAACTAGGATTCTCTGTACCAAGATACAGACACTAGACAACGAAATATATATACTTATATACATAAATATAATACATACATCCATGACTCGGATACGAACATTTTTGCTCATCACACAAAGTTTGCTCCCAGCAGGATTCGAACCCGGGACTCATTGCCAATCAGCCGTTATGTGATGGAAATTATTGCTAACCACCTACTTTTTGATATTTATCTACAGGATCGGTTGTTATTTAGCTATAAAACGGGTTCAAATAACAGCAACATAATGTAAGTTACGAAGACTATCCCAACCTTTGAAAGTTGCTTGAAATTAATTTATTACATGATTTAGTTGCCTACTGGATGAAATTGGATGAAAAATAAAAGAGACAAAAAGAAGAACATGTACAAATATGCCGGGCAAAATAGAAATATACCGGCTGGGTGAAAGTGTCGGAAGAGGGCGCCCAGGAAAAACCTACCTTGATCATATTTAAAACTTGTTTCAAAGAGATCAATTTCGCAACACTTTTAACTGCCGAATGTGTATGAAAATATGTATGAATGTGTATATCAAATATGTATATCAAAGGTTCGCTGGTAGAAAACTCAATTGTGGGTTAAGCTCGCCTTTGTACATTTATTTTTAATAACCATATTTTTTGTGATTTGTACAATAAAGAATTAAAGAATGTGGTTGAGGCGAGGTGTGTCAGGATCGTAGTAAATGGCGAACTGTGATATTACCTTTATGGGATACCAGCGTGAGTGTATGTATGTACAAAGAGAAACGTCTATGTCTTCAAAAGGCCGGCAACGCATTAGTGACTCATCTAGTATATTGTGTATAGACGTGTGGCCGCAATTTTTTTTTACCATAAATAATATTAATTTGCCTACTTTCAATCAAAACAAATTATAGTGTTATGACCATGATTCATAGTCAATATTCGCGTTTGGATACTTTCTAAGTTTTTGAGATATAAGTAACAAACATGATGACTATAGATGCTTTCATAAATGATCATAATCGACTTCCTTTTTGTCTCATTCGGAATAAAAATTTATTAGATTAATGTAGACTCTATTTTTATAGTATTTATCTACTTCATAAATAGTATAATAGTAACACTGACTGACTGACAACGCACAGCCTGAACCAGTGGACCTGGAAGCATGATATGTTGTACAGGAGTTGCTTATATTACGTAACTGAGCAATAACAAGAACTTTTAATCCTCTTAGAGTATTAAAATTCGGATGATGCCTGATATTTTGACATTAAAAATCCCATCTACTAGCTACTAAATTAATAAGTAAAGTCCAATAAAATTATTTTAATTCTACATGAAGTTTCCAACGTAAAATACAAAATTTATAATAACAACAATTAAATCGCCTGTAATTCTAAAAATCTACAAGTAAGTCATATTACGAGTACCTTAACGCCTGTGTTTCAAACTATGAACAATACTCACGGTGACAAGATAATTATGTCTAAGCTAGAGAGCTTTGATGTGAATCTAAACGGAAAAGGTGCAACATAGTGCTTATAATCATTTATTATTAGAGTGGTACAAGATCAAACGAACATTGACACATGCCTTGTCTGTGTTTTCATAACACTATGCATTGACCGAACATCGTTATAAACTCTAGATAAATTGCATGTCTGTAAGCTTTAAATAAAATATTGTATAAGTATTATATCAGTATTTAAATTATTGACACGGGCTGAGATCAAACAGTCAGACCACGGCTATTTTTTCATTACTTCAGATAAACGAAGGTTTTATTTTTGCGATGAAACGTTACCCAGACGTAACACGACTTCAACGCTATACTTGCATAACACCAATGCTGTACAGAATAAGGTTGAAAATTGCATTTGGTATTACATCTCTTAATTTAGGGACTTATTATACAATATTATGCTTTTTTACATAATTCTAATTTTAAATAAAATTATTAGTTCGGTCAAGTGTTGGTGTGATTTTAAATTTATCAAAAAAAAAACAAAAGATTTTTTTACAATTAATGAGAATTTTTATCACAAAATTTGATGAACAATTTATTCTTTTACTGTTTAATTAATCACTTTCGAATATTTTATTCTAGTCAATGTATAAACTGATTCATTTTGTATACAGGAGTACTATGATATATTTACATATATTAATATTTTGCAGAAACTACTTAATTAATTTAAATATATATGAACGTATATACACTCACACCGGTATCCCATAGGGGTAGGCAGTAACCACAGTTTGCCGCTACGATCTTTTAACACTTCTTTCACCTCATCCACATTCACAACATCATTTCATACACTTTTGTCGATTAAGAGTAGTGACAAACTTGACCTTTTTGAAAAAAAGTTGATCATGATAAGATTTTCATAGTCGTCCTTTTCGTCAGAACATTTACCCACTTGAACTTCCACTCACATTTGCCCGGTATATTCGTTTCGTCGTTTGAATCTCACCTACCCCTCTAAATGGCCAAACTATTGAAATTGGATATTAATTCACAGGTTTTACTTGATAATATTAGAATAAACGATTCTGATTGATATGAGTTTATAAATACTGGTTTATAAAGTCTATGTATAATTAACAACATAAATCCATGAATTAAATATAATGCGTAACAATGCGTACAATCGTGAAAAAAATTAACGCATGAACGTTTAATCTCTCTATCTACGCTGTTATAAAATTTTTAAATGTCAAATTTTGTAAATCAAATATTTAAAAAAACTAATTAGATCGACTAACTAAGGGCCTTTGAAACTAAATCCGTCAATGTTTGTTTATTAGTTTGTTCAAGCTTCACGTAAAATACAGCGGGTAGATTTTGGTCAAACTGTTACACTCTTAAAGGTACTATTCCAAATAAATACTGTTTTAGTAAATATCAATAAGGTACGAGAGCTCAAGTAAAAGTTGTTCTAAAGCTTTTTACATAAATCTCTGATTGTTTCAGAATTTCCCATATAGCGGAAAACCGACATTCACGCGGGTGGAGCCGCGAGCAAAAACTAGTAACATATAATTGTACGTTCACGTTTTGTAT
>WUAW01006346.1:0-16653 GCA_017165845.1 Thaumetopoea pityocampa | reverse complement strand
TCTGTGTTCCCGTTATTTGAATGTTTGTAAAGTCCCCGCGACACAGAAATTAATCCTAATGCGGGAGGTGTTTTTTTTTTAAATGAGACTTTTTACCTGCTCGCAAACGTACCAAGTTTAATAGCAATCAAACGAATAATATAGGAAAGCATACGCTAATAAACGGTATTACTCGTTAATAGCAACCGTGCGGAAACACAGCGGGTTGGCACTAATCATTTGTGTCACTAACGGCCTGTGCGCTGACTGTACGCGCGTTGAAATCTTTTGTTATGAAAACAAATCACACAAAGGGAATAATTTCCGTTGCAAATATTTAGAAAAAGCTATTAAATTTAAACTAACATCATCATCATATCAGCCCACAGATATCCACTGCTGGACATGGGCCTCCTCTAATGATCACCACGCCGAACGATAATGGGCTGTATGCACCCACCGTTTGCCCACAACTTTATCAGGTCATCAGTCCACCTAGTCGATGGTCAAATCGACCCACACGTCTCTTACCAGTTCAGGGTCACCACTCCAACACATTAGAAGCCCAAAGTCCAACCATTCTGTGAACTATGTGCCCCGCCCACTGCCATACCTTACAATTCTTTGGTCTGTATTCGTGACACTGGTACTTATGCAAATTTGCCATTTGTCCCTCAAGAAAATTTCAAGCATAGCTATTGCTCGTGAGTGACTTTGAGTTTTATTTTTTTTGAGGCTCATAGTTTTGCCCGTTTAAACTATTAGGTAAATAAATGGATGATCTTCGAGAACAATTGAATTCCTGGTTCATGTCACTGTAAGCACATTATGTGTTCAGATGCCAGGGGATCAAGCTTAAAGATTACCACGAGAAGTGATTGAAAGAGCGACGAAGTGGATGCAATCGGTTAATTATTAAAAATTAAATTTCACTTTCGTCATTTGAATAGGTGGCGATCTACCACTGTGCGTTTCTTACGCAATTTCTTTCCACGCACAGGCATCTTGTGGAATAAGTTCCCAGCGGCTATTTTTCCAAGCGGATACAACTTGGGAACCTTTAAGGAACGAGCTTACACGTTTCTTAAAGGCCGGCAACGCACCTGCAATCCATTTGGGTATTGAGGGTGTCTATGGGCAGCAGTGATCACTTACCTCAGGTGACCCGCTTGCCCATTCGCCCCCACTAATATAAAAAAAATATCTACGGTGGATCCCAAAGACCCTATGTAGTTGCGAGCGAGTATGTATGCGCAGGCGCAGCCTCGAGGCCACGCGGCCGGTAGTGCGCGGGACACTTGCAGAGTGCAGCGGCCATTTGCCCGCAACGGGCTTATTAATAATTCTAATATTCTATTATATTTTTTAATAGCTTTAACACTAAACCTAAACGGGTCAAATGACCCTTTTTGAACTTTTTGGCAGAATTTCTTGGAAATAACATTATCACTCCACTTTTTATTTTACTACTTTTACTAAAGAGTACCTATATTAAAATTATTTTTTCAATATTAACTCCTACTTTTTAACGAGAAATATATGTATATATATATTTTTTAAACACTGGTCATTTGACCCGTTGTGATAGAAATAGGTATATTGGAAATATCAGTAGGTTTAGTGTTAAATACAGGCCAGGAACCAGCGCATATCAACTTTTTATATGGGCTAAAATCATATATTTTCAGTAACATGATTCCGCACATGAGTGGAATCCACGCTCCACTAATGATCAACTTCTTTGGTATCCTCCTGTTCTAGTTATATTGATTCTTCATCTCTTATACAATGTGTTCCTCTGGAATTCTCTCTCCAGCGAGGTCATGTTATCAACTACCCGTGACTCGTTAAAGTACGTGAGTTGCTTTTACGTGAATCATCTGAATCATCACAATAATTTATATTGTTGTTTGTATTTAATAATATATATTAGTATATTTTTATGTATGTATTAGTATTTTGCCTTTTTGCCCCAAAAAAAGCAAAAAGTTTTGGGCAAAAAAGTCCTTGAATGGAGACCACGTACTAGCAAGCGCAGTGTGGGACGGCCAACTACGAGATAGACCGACGACCTGGTGAGGATCGCTGGGTCTCGCTGGATGCGGGTGGCTATGGACCGGTCGCACTGGAATTCGATTGGAGATACCTATGTTCAGCAGTGGACAGCTACGGGCTGGAATGATGATGATGATGATTAGTATTTTATATATTTATCATTATTATATTTTCATTTACTCCAGATTTTATTCGCTGTTGCATCTACTCATAGTGTCCGCACTACCCAAAGGTTGACTGGTAGAGAATGCCCTTAGCATTAAATCCGCCTTTACATGTATAATATATGAAGTGTAAATAAATAAATGAAAATCACACGGAATACGAGCAATCGCCTACCATTCTGTATAATAGAAAATAAAACTTTATACGTCGGGTTATCCATCATAAAATATTATATTAAACCTTTTAGCTGGACTTATCGTCAACAAACTCGACGCGGTGCGTCGTGCTGGCTTAATAGCTGACCGGATTTTTTATCGTACTTATATATTGGCACAATATAAATGAGCGTCCATTGTTTCAACGAAAGTATCCACTTACCGTTTGCCGACATGTCCTAATACGTTACGTAAGCTCGACACCCAGAAACAAAAGCTCACTATAGATGAAATCGCTGTATTGATTCACAATGCGTAAATTCATTCTGTTATGACAGGCGAGCATAAATTCACCGCGGGACCCTCGGATGCTGCGAAACAATAAGTGTCTCCCCATCGGGTGATTGTCAAAACTGTGAGATATTACCCTGGGCCGTCGTAACGCATGGACAGAGGGCAAAGAAAGGGTTGAACACACAATGGATGGGTTCGCAATTTTCTTTTTAATGACAGGGAGACAATGGTCAGTGTACCGCGCACCGTGTGAAATCTTCGAAGGCAATCTAAAAGTGCGATGGCCTTATAAACTAAGGGAATAGATTAATCCTTTTTATACGTTTGACGAGTACTTCATACGTATAGTCCAATCAAATAAGGTCTGAAATCAAAACTTTGGCACAACTTTGCATTTTTGATATAATATACAATTTTTACTTAGAACTTTTTTGTCTAACTTTTAGCGTTTTTGAGTGCATTTTTTTTTCAACCCTTGCCGGGGGTTGTGAATACTAAAACCTTTAAATATTGTTTTTGTATCATTAAAACTACATTATATCGAAAATGCAAAGTCGTACCAAAATTTTCAATTGAGACCTTATTTGACTGGACCTTGCACGTAATATTTTTAAACTTGCACTTAATGATGATTAATATCCCAATTACATAACATGCTAAAATAAACTCATAAAGTAAATCATCATCATCAACCCGTGAAAGTCCGCCGCTGGACATAAGCCCCCTCCATAAAAAGGAGGGATTAGCCATAATCACCGCTCTTGACAGGCGTCTTGAAGATCTCAGTAGACTTTGATTGAATAACCCGATAACGTTGCGGCCTATTATCCTGGTACATCCCTTAACTGAATCTCGTAGCATCTATGGAAAGAGATGAAAGAGATGGAGTGACGCTATTATTATGCCGGTACCATATAACAAATATATACAGTAAATATTGATTGTTAAATATTTTATTAACGAGCTACTTCAGATGGGTCGAGTGTAAGGCCTAATTGACGTATCCGGTGCACTGCATATAAATTATTTAATTCCTTGTCACAGTTCTAATGTAATAAGCACCTGCGAGTAACCGCGAAATTACAGGCTCCCGGCGCAGCGTGCGGCTAACTTCACAATAGATCGGAACCGCGATGGGAACAAGTGATTGCCAAATTACAGGGTAAAGTGTCATAAGCGCCGGTTGCGGATGGCGGCCGTGGAGTTTTACTATTCATTATTGTTATTTACCACACCCGAGCCATAATACAAGGCATCACGTGTGAAACTTAGACGACTAATGGCAATTATACGGCTACTGGTAAATTGATTTGATGCAATCGCCAAATAGCCTCATTTATACTAGAGCTTTTATTTCAATTATTAATTCAATTAATAATAACATATGTTTATAGATATCTACTATGCCTCAAAAACGATAAATTGGAAAAGATAATTACACGCTCATGAATATTAAATATCGAGCTTTAGAAAGAGACTCTCGGATAGATTTGGTTGTATATACGGTCATCTCTGTCACTCATACCTGTGTTAATTTTTTACGGCGTCGTTAGCAAGTTAATTTATTTTATTTAAACATGAGACATAAGATGGAAGGGCAGACTCAACGCTTAAGGTATTATTTACCTAACTTCAAATATTGCAAAGATGAAAATAATAGATACAGCACCATTGTTAACCTTGTTTTGTGACCCTTGTTTTAGTAGCCGCCGTTAAGGTACGAGAGGTCAAGTAAAAGTGATTCCTAGGCTTTTTATATAAATCTATGATTGTGTCGGTATTTCCCTAGTGGCGGAAAATATATTAAATAAGGTCTTATTTGAAGGTCTCCAAGTCGTATCCGCTTGGAAAAACCGCCGCTGGTAGCTCGTTCCACAGGATGATTGTGCTTAGAGAGAAATTGCGCAAGAAACGCACAGTGGTAGATTGCCATAGATTGTAGATTGATTGGTCAGAGAGTACTTGGTCTTTTAGCCTGTCCGGCAAATAGACTCAAGTACACGGGTAAGCGACCCCGGCCCGCCGAGCTACCACTCTCTCTTCTTATTCCTTCCGAGATAGTAGTATCTATATATAGATAGTAGTATCTATATATATAGAACTTTAATATTTTAGGACCATAAGAATGGCGGCGTCGTGGTTCGCCATACGACACGTCTCGTTTCCCGCGGAGACGAAAAGTGGGCTACTGATTGCCACTTTGCACGTAGCAAGTGAATAAAAGTGGTCTCTGCCTACCCCAATTCTCCGGTAGTATAGTGATCAGTATACCTGCCTGTTACGCGGGAGACCGGGGTTCGATTCCCCGCCAGAAAGCCAGGGGAAAAGGCGTGAGTGTATGTATGTATATACACCCTGACATCAATGCCGGAGTTAAGAACGACGACAGTTCATTTATAATTAAAAATAAGAAAATTAAAATCTTGATAGTTCACTGAATTTGCCAAAGTACTAAAAACCGCTGATTGAGGTGCGTAATTAATTATTTTTCGCTTTAATGACAACATACGCCGGATGCACAATAACCCTAAAGCGTTGCGGGCCCTAACAGAGGGTTGTTCAAAGAAAGCGACAAAAAAATTAAAATCGCCCGATGAGCTATTATCTTCACATGTTAAAAATAATATGGTTATAGGGTAATGTACTCATTCATAGGAGCCACGTCCAGGAGCGCATTTGAATATTTCATTGTGTAAGGTACCCCCTGCCTGCACCGGACTTCACACGCTCTCGGCAGGTACACTGCAACCCTGACGCCCCTCGCTAATAGTTCACTATCACTACGCTGATTAACTAATTTTGATACAACACCGAGCAAAATAATTAATGTCATCACAAATATTTTATAAAGTGACCGATACAGTTAACTAGTACCCCTTTTTTAATTAAGTGTAGTGAGTAACAACAGAAGTGGGATGATGTGAATTCCATTCCATCTTAGAAACTCAGGTAGGCAGGAATAGCTGATATTAGCATATATAAATCTCTTCGTAAATCTGATCACGAAATCTATCTATAAGAACACGAACATTTTTTCGGTTTTGTTTTAAACTGAGCTGTCATTATAAACAATGTCTTGGATTGCCCTCACTAATCAGTAAAATATCATATAACTAATCACCTTCAGTATGTATACGGATTATTACAATGGTACAAAAAAAAATTCAACGCTGTACTGCTAGAACAGTGGGAGTATCTACGGTCCAAAAGTACTTTTTTAAATAGCGCGCAAAAGGTTTATGTATTTTCTTTTATGTATTAATAAGTGATATACAACTTACTACAGTTTCACGAATCAATTTTAGATATTTAAAAGCTATCACAGTTTTTTAGCGACCCGTTATTTTTGTCGCCCATTGTATTTGACATTTAAATTCACAATTCCACACTAATATAACAAAAGCGACAATGCGTTTTTATGTATAGACATACATACATATGTATAAACACACTTCAATAATGAAGATTTTTTACCACTTGACGCCTCTACCGATGAACTGATTTTTTTGAATTTTAATATGGAGGTAGATGTAGTACTCGTATTAAGGATAGGCACAAGCTATAAATCATAATAATCGTCGCCAGCAGGCAATCATTGCAGTCGAAACCGCGGATTCAGATAATATTTTCATAAATTAATAGTTAATATCGTTACTTAATTTAAAGTCATATCAAAGTTAATGTAGTAACGAATGATTTATCTTTAACAGGAAATGCGTTTTTTAATGTTGTTGATTTAATTAAAACTCATTTTAATAAATCCTTGAAATTGCCAAAGATAAACGCAATCATATTCAAATTGAAAATGTTAATATCAGGAGACTAGCTGACTATGGGCGACAAGTATCACAAAGGCCTTAGGCAAAAAGACAAGGACGTATGCTAATTCCAATCTAGAGATAATAATTTATTAATTAAAATATTAGCTGAACCCCGCGGCTTCGCTCGGAATGATATTGTGATGATAATAATTTACCCGTGTTCTTTGTTCAAGAGTTATATTTGTCCATCCTTAGACTTATATCTAATTTCATGCCAAATTTCAAAACAATCAACTCTAATACTCTAACTCGGGCGTAATAAGTTAAAAAAAAAAACAAACACACATTCGCTTTTATGAGGTTAGTATGAAAACTGAAAAGAGTTGCAGTTTCTGAACGTTATTTAATTGTCATTTAAGATGTGTGCGTAGTAAGAACATTAATGTTATTATTGTTCTTATATTCCATTGATGCAGTATTTCCATGTACGTAACAAAACTACAGATAGGTAAATAAATTAAAAAGTAGATTCGATTTAAGCGTTACTTCATCTTAATACGGTCAATACGTCGCAATGAATATAATTGGTACCATAATAAATCTCAAGTGTCAAGATTAGTTAAACGCAGTTTTTGATGGACTCGCAATAACATCGAGTGTTACTTGTGGACCGTGATTGCTAATAAAATGATTATTATTAGTAACAATTTAATGCCGCGAAGCCAAATACGTCAACGACTTGTTTTGACGAGGACGAAAATATTAAACGGGACTTATTATATTAAATTAGACTTATTATATTAAACTAGACTTATTATATTAAATTAGACTTATTATAACTATCGTACTGTGGATTATGTTCACTGTGATGTAAATTTGTCGAAATTTTATTATATTTTCTAAAGTATTTTGGTTATATTTTGTGTTATTTAAGAACCATGGCAGTGTAGAAATGGTTCAAAGAACACGTTAACCACATCATAACTTCTCCGTATATTAAAAGAGTTGTGTAAAACAATGGATCATGTCTGATATAATGACATTGGTCGTAGCCGACATAATGAGACTTACTCCTAATAGAACTCATCCTTTGCACTAAGAATAGACCCTGATTTAGATATTATTTTAAACATTAAAATAGTATTTAACTTAAAGTAGGGTCTGCAAAAAGTAGCCACCATTAATGGGTCGCAGTAACATAGCATTCCCGTGGCTGATCTCAATAGTAGAATAGGATCAAGGTGGGGTTTTAGCCAATTTGACAAAACCCGCTCTGGTATCCAAGACCAGATTATATATGAAATAATACATGTACCTTGGTTGTATTTTAGAAATTTTATATTTTAAATATTATGTAACATTTCTATTCATCATTACCATTAGCTCTCGAAAGTCCGCCGGTAAACATGAACATCCTTCTTAGAATTGGGGGATTTCCCAAAATTTGTACGCTTGGCAGGCGTCTCGGAGATCGCACTAGACTTTGATTAAATAATTAAATAACGCTGCTGCTCATTATCCTGGTACATCTCTCAGCTGATTCTCACAGCATCCACTAGATGATATGAAGTGACAGGATGTCCGTGTATACTTAGCTGACCAGTTAGGGGACCTGGTTCTTTTCCTCTGTATTTTAACGTTGCATAATAATGAGACGCTCAAATGGATAATTATACAATGGAAATAACATCATCATTGGTAGCAGTAGACATCGCAATAGATATTGGCTGAAGCGCGGGGTAACTCATCTGTCAATTATTCTAACGCTCTCGCTGCATTATCCACAGAGAGAGACGCCATTATTACATATGCCGGTAATAAACGGGAAATTAATAAAAACATTGTTCTGTTACAAAACAACATATGCATAATATCATTCGTGACTTTAAGATTGGAAAGCATATATTATAAGAAAGCAATAAATTGTATGCATCGTTATACAATTCACTTCCTAAACAGCTAAAATTAAAATTATGTATTATTTTAAAATTAATTGTTACAAATTATTAGTCGTTTATACGTACAAGTATATTTCTCGACGGTGATCATAGCTATTAAGATTTTTACATTGACACGACTTACTGAATGATTTAATTACCATGTGCTCAATATTGTTTAATGAAATAGTTACAAGAATATCTAATAAGTATCATATATCTGACGATTTATTGGTTTAGTGACTTTCTACGCCATTTGATTCCGAGTTCGAATCCTGGTATGGACAATATTTGTATGATGAGCACTAATGACTATACGCGAGTCACAGATGTTTATCTATTTACATACATGTATTAGTATTTATTTGTACAAACGAGTATATCGTTGCCTAATACTCAGAACAAAGAGTATCCTAATTTGAGACTAGATGAATGTGTACGAATAAAATGTATCCACTATATTATTATTAATAGCTTTTGCCCGCGGCTCCGCCCGCATAAATGTCTGTTTTACGATACATGGGAAATCCCAAAACAATTACAGATTTATATAAAAAGTCTAAGAATAACTTATACTTGAGCTCTCGTACCTTAATGGAGCTACTAAAATAGGCATCAAGCTGTACCTTCAATTCTACTGGACCGATTATGATGAAACGTACCGCGGGATTTAACTCAGAATTATGCTGCAGTATTTAAATCGAGATAATACCTTTTAGACTGTAACAGTATAACCAAAATCTACCTGCTGATTTTTGCGTGAAGCTCCAATAAACAAACAAATATTGAACGCAAAGCAAAATAGTCAATCTGAATAGCTTTTTAAAAATTTTTGATTTACAAAATTTGACATTTAACAATTTTATAATAGTATATATATATATAAAATTATATTATTACTATATTATCATACAATAGACACCGTTTATGCCAGTTAGTAAATTACACGTGCAAAGCACTCAAAGGCTTTTAAATTAAAAAGGAAGTTTGTAATAAATCCAAACATACACCTGCCACTCAGGCTTACTCACATTAGTCACCGATAATATTGATAATTCAAAGCTGCAATAAAATACGTGGCTCGTAACATCGCGTGTCACTTGACATTCGTGAGTATTGAGCCTTAGCTGCGCAGGCGTAGGGCTTTAGAAAGCGCGCGCGCACCAATAAATACTCGTCGGATTATGATCTACGACGCGTAGCCCGTAGCGACAATGTATTATAGTAGGTATCAGTATACCAATGATGAATAATATGTATGCACAGTACAACTGCACCACCATATCTTACTATGAATCCTATCCGTCCAAAAGTCGACTGCACGGATGGCGCAGTGGTTTAAACGTCCGCTGCGCTATCGAGCGTTGTGGGTTCGATCCCCACACGGGACAACAACTTTGTGTGAATCACAAATTGTTGTTCCGAGTCTGGGTGTTCTGTGTTACCGTTATTTGAATGATTGTAAAGTCCTCGCGACACAGAAATTAATCCTAATGCGGGAGTTGTATTTAAAAAAAAAAGTTGTCTGGAAGAGATCATATATTGGGATAAGACCGCCCAATGTACAGTTTCTATTTCCGGTATATTATGTTTGTAAAATTGTAATTTCCTCCCGCGATACGCTCCGTAGTTGAACGTGCTCCCTGCTGAGGTTTTCCCGAAAGACTATAGTATGGGGTTCTTCAAGGGTAGTAAGTGAATTTCTAAAGGGTCGACATCGCGCATGTGATGTTCCTGGTGTTGCAACTTCTTGCCGAAAGGCGGACCATTAACCTTTATCACCATGGCGGTAAAAAAAATTATTAATGTGCAATAAAGAGTACTCTAATCTAATCTAATGTATATACTGCAAATTTAAAATCCGTAATGTAGTGTGTTAGTGTAATTAAAGACAATTTAAAGTGGCGTAAATTAAGTAGAGTCCGCCCCTGGTGACAAAAGCCAGGTGATAAGCCACGGAGAGGAAAACAAAAGTAACAAATCAAATGACAAAGCACATATCGTTAGGCATTCATCAACCCTAGTCCATATTCGTCCCCACTACACGGATACGGACCTCCCCTGATCGGGAGGGGGATTAGGCCGTAGTCTACCGCGCTGGCCAAGTGCGGGTTAGTAGACTTCACACACCCATGCGGGCATGCAGGTTTCCTCACGAAGTTTTCCTTGTCCGTTATACACATTGGTGTCTACAATGTAGATCGTACATGAATTAGAAATAATAACTCAGTGATACGGGACCGGGATTAGAACCCACGACCCTTCGATCGTAAGCTGTGTCTAAAATCACTACACCACCAATGCACTTAGGCACTATTAATACATTAATAAGTGAGAAATTACATTAATCATTATCAGCATGTGGAAGTCCACTGTTGGGCATGAGCCCTCTCCTTAAGGGGGGGGGGGGGTCTCTATAATCTCCACGCTTGGCCTGTGAATGAGATCGCAGTAGATTTTGATTGAATAAGAGGATAACGCTGCTACCCAATATCCTGGCACATTCTTACAGCATCCAAGAGCAGAGACGGAATGACATTATTATTAAGCCAACGCCACATAATAAAAAATGCACTATAATACGTCATAAATAAATGACCCATAGGACCGCAACAAATAGTATATTAAATAAAACTCCGTATGAATTATAAGAAACGCGACCAAGAGCATGGTGTTGTGGACTGCATTCCACGCCGCAGTTACGATCACGCATAAAAAAACCTACACACATGAGTGGGATTCTCGAGAACTTACTGACTAAGCACAAAAACATTGATATACTAACAACTTTTAAGCTCCTAAGTACTAAAACACTTATTTTGGAGCTTCTTTTTTCAAACTCTTGTATTTCTTCTTCTACTATATTTCACAGTGGCATTTTTGAAGTTACTAATATATTTCAAGTTTACAATAAAATATCGGTGTGTCACATTTTATACTGCTTGTTGAGAGTTTTGAAGTCAATCCGATGAATACCACTTTGACCAGACAAAACTCTCGCGGATATATTGCCTTGAAAACACGCGGTCTCTTTTCATCGATCGCACCTTTATTTCAATGTTTCAATATCGTTCACGTTTACTGACCATTGATAAACAACATAACAACAAAATTTATATATCAAACATCACAATAAACCAATATATGATACACTAAAATTAATATATGGGTAATGCGTTGGTCGGGTTGTCGCCAAAATTCCTCTTGTAGTTCATTGCTTGACAATGACCAAATATGGAAAAAAAATAGGAAAAAGCCACTGTCACTGATAGAGTATTTGATGTTGGCAATTAAGAAGAAGAGTTCAGTTTTTTTGTGTTATGTACCATGTAAAGAATAAACGAGGTTACAGCAAATTTTTTATGTCCAAATATCGCGTTAAGCATATGGTTCGATGCAAAGAAATAAAAACTTTAATAATGTTGTACAATTATAAAATAATATTTTAAAGCAACTGTACACTAAAGATATTTCAAAAAAATCGAACTCAGATCGAATAATTAAGAGCTTGTCAAACCGAAACCATCTCTTGTTTTCTTTGCGTCTGTTTGTTCGTTTATTCGAACTGTATGCAAAACCCAGCCGGTAGATTTTGGTTACACTGTTGCAACAATTTAAATTCAGTGCTATTTTTCATCAAAAATGGTCAAGTAGAATTGAAATACAGTCTGACCCCTAGTTAGCCGCCACTGATATGGTGCAAGAGCTCAAGTAAAAATGGAAAATGAATTTAATGTAAATTTATAATTATTTTTGGATTTTCCATTTAGCACAAGAAACGGCATTCACACGGGCGGAGCCGCGAGCGAAACATAAAATTATATTTTATATATAAATATGAGTACATTCGGCAAAAAAGCAATAAGAAACAATGAGGAAAATAACATGATAATTAACGAACTACGTAAGCTGAATTAATTGATTATGGCGCTTGAAAAACAATGTTGAATGTAAGGTTATGTATGTGATCGTGATTTATTAGTATATAATAGAGATATTTTAATAGGCCAAATTTGACATTTGTTAGTATAAAAATTTATTAGTCAAAGTAAATCGTAAAATTGTCTTGTTTTTCATTATTAAAATAAATATACTCGTCTATTTAGTAGCTGAAAGAAAAGTTGTCCAATTGTGCCGTTCTAACTTTGAAAAAAAAAACAATATTCTTTGGCCGCCGCCCGTTGCAAAGTTATTTTTGATGAAGTATCAAATGTCGCCTATTGAAATACCCTAATTTAGTGTATACGTATAGTCGAAAGCAGTCATGTCTGGAATACTTATACTTTAATATATACGTATAGACGCGAAAGTAATCATATCTGGAATCGCTATTGTAATATTATAAATGCGAAAATATTGTACTTTCTTTCATTCGTCAAGGTAGTTATGAACAACATGGCGTAATTTTTAGAACAGATAAAGCTAAGGCGAAAATTAGAACGATTTCAATGCTCCATTTGCACTTCACTCATAAGGTCGAAAATTGTTTATCATGCTGGATTTCATGATATGTCCGATCTTTTCATAGGGATTTTTTTTGTATGTTTTGTTTAGATTATCCAAATTTTAGAACAAAAATAAAATATTGACTCGTTCATTTTTTACTATAATACTTTTCTTACTATAATACTTTTCTTTTTTATATTACGTATTGAACTCTCAAGAGAAATATTAATTCTTCGATGATAATATAGAGAATGTTGTTCAAAAAAATTATTTTTGTTGAACAATTTATAATTTTTTTTTAAGATTTATAATTTATATTATTATATATTTTTTTTAATATTCTCTTTCGGCGAGTGCGGTTGACTAAGATTGCTTTATCTTGTATTTATTTAAATTTTTTATTTTAATTAAATTCAGTCGATTACTATATCCTACTCATTAATATTAGTTTGTTTGTTACGCTTTCACGCCTTAACTACTCGACCGATCATCATGAAAGTCTGTACACTCATTGTCAGATGTACATAGAAGAAGATAAGATACCTTTTATTCCGAAAAAAAAACTTTCCCCAGGGGTAGGATAAATTAAAGTTCATCGACATAAATTTGTAGGTTGACAAATGATTTATAGATAATACAATTTTTTGCTTTTGTGTAAATAACCAACCTTTAAGTTACGGCGACAATCCAAAAGTTCCTTTAAGAAAAACCATCCCGTGGAAGTTCACTGCTATTCATGGGCCTCCGCCTTTAATAGGAGAGATTTCCCATAATCTCCATGCTTGGACGCTTCCAAGTCGCGTCTTGGAGATCGCGGTACATTTTGACTGCATAACAAGATAACGCGGCTGCCCATTGTCCTGGTCCAACCCTTAACCAATTCTCACAGAATTCACGGGAAGATACGGTAGTGTATATAAAATATATCTAAAGTATATCTATCTATACTATTATAAAATTGTCAAATGTAAAATTTTCAAATATCAAAGATATTTAATAACAAACTACTCAGATCGACTAATTAAGGGCTTCTGAAACCGAATCCGTCGATGTGTGTATGTTTGTTTGTATATTTGTTTGTTTGTTTATTCGGGCTTCACGCTTTTGATTAAACTGTTACAGTCTTAAAGGTACTATTCCGACTTAATTAATGCGCCATGTTTCATTAAAATCGATCCAGTGGAATTGAAGATATAGCTTGATCCCTGTTTTAGTAGCCGCCGCTTAGGTACGAGAGGTCAAGTAAAAGTGGTTAATGATTTTTATATAAATCTATGATCGCGTCGGGATTTCCCATGTAGCGAAAAACCGACATTCACGCGGGCGGAGCCGCGGGTAAAATCTAGTATAAAATATAGGTATATATAAAAATCGTAAAACCATAATAAATTTTACATACATACATACAGTCATGCCTTTTTCCCTGGTTCTACGTCGGGGAACCGAACCCCGGTCTTCCGCGTGATCGGCGGGTATACTGACCACTATACTACCAGAGAATTGGGGTAGGCAAAGACCACTTCTTTCCGCTTGCTACGGTCGCTTAAGTAGCAAAATGGCTATCGGTAGCACACTTTTCGCCCCCGCGGGAAACGAGACGTGTCGGGTGGCGAATCACGACGCCGAAGTAATTAATAAATTTTAAATATATTATACATATTTTTGACCTTTATTATGCAATTGGACAGTAATTAAATAGTTACTTTTTAAAAGAATAAATATTTTTTTTTTAATTAGAAATTAATTATTTTGTCAAATTTCATTTTAAAAACACCGATAATCATTGTTCAATTCCAAATGTAAATTACTAAATATTAAAATACCAGCTGTGTCTATCATCTCAGGAACCACTAACTTTAATCCCCTTTAACCTTATATCACGTGAACGCATAGCTTTTAGAGTTCATTGCTTTTACCCCGTAAATCCCGAATTATAGGCTATAAGAAGGTATAATATTCCGGAGCAAAATTAAATGCTTTACTCATCAGATAAGGCTATGTGTTATCTGTCAGTCTATATCCTTAGTTCCCAAAGTGGTCCAGGTGGACCCCCAGGGATCCACGGGAGACTCGACGGGGATCTACGTTGGCGTACGTAAATTTCCATAAATCTAATCTTCACATTTTTTGTCGAGTTTCGGGAATATGGTAGAAATGTAGATGCAGAGTGTCCATCGGAACCAGCTAAATTTTGAAAGTGGTCTATAAGAAAAAAGTCTGTGAACCTCTGGTCTGTATTAATAATTTCACAAAGTACATATTTACAATTAAAAATTATTTTAGTATGACGATTACATGAGGAACTCGCATTTGCTCGCGACTACATGGGAAATTCCGACACAATCTTATAGATTTATATAAAAAGCCTAAGATCCACTTTTACGTGACCTCTCGTACCTTAACGGCGGTTACTAAAACAGGGATCAAGCTGTATCTTCAATTCTGCTGGACTGATTTTGATGAAATATGCCGAATTATTTAAATTAAAATAGTACCTTTAAGACTGTAATCATATGACCAAAATTTACCCGCTAGTTTTTGCCTGAAGCCCGAACAAACAAACAAATAAATAAACATAGACGGATTTGGTTTCAGAAGCTCTTAATTAGTCGATCTGAGTAGTTTGCTCAGATCGATGAGTAGTTTATTTTTAAATATCTTTGATTTTTGAAAATTTGACATTTGACAATTTTATAATAGTATAGATAGATACTACTACTGGTATGTCCGGAGCCTTAAACACTAACTAATATAAACTAACTGTACACTTAAATTGCACCTTCCTAAGCAGAGTCGTGTATCCGCGCCTACACACTGGTGAAATGCAATCAAGACGTGTAGACAAGCCGGCTAAATAATAAAATGGTAATTGCATGGCGTGTGCACTTGTGAAACATGCGTGGTGGCGACGCGCCCCGCCGCGACAAAGTTACGCTCGCGGCACCTATTAGCATACAGTCCGCTGATCGAGCCCAGCCCCATCGCCTGCAGATGCCATATTGAAAGCACCGATATGCCAATATCACGACATGCCTCTCGTACGCGTAGGAGGCCGTATCGCAAATTGTTTTTATATGTGGGTCAGCCGAATATCAGCCGCGTAATTGGATATGGAAGTAATTGTACACCCATGCGTCGTTTATTACACTACGCCGAACCCGCTCATTACGGCACCAGTTTATGATATATGCTTTATTAGTCGCAATTTAGAAAGATAAGTGTTTTCTATGTTAATGTACATTATATATTTTATTATATACGACGGTAATTTATAATTTGTTATGAAGTTGTGTTTCATTTTCTACATTTTCTTTCTACTTTTTTTACTATATTTAAGCCAGTACTTGACTACGATCCCACCTGATGGTAAGTGGCGTTGCAACCTAACCTTTCATGATTTTGTTTGTTGCGCTCTTCCGATTAAATGTATGTAATGTACGCCGATCACTGACTGCACTACGACCTCCTCAAAATGATATACTCTTTATATTATAAATATGTAATATGTTATTAAAATGCTGTGCGGTGCACGTGTCGATAGGTATTGTGGGAATGGGTTGGGGGTGTGTCAGAAAAATGGACAGCAGCGTTATCCTGAGATTTAACAGACATCTACTGCGAGTTCTAAAACGGGCCGAGTGTTGTTGAGTGTTACTGTGAATCTCTCCCTGTTTTGGAGAAAGTCTTGCGGTGTACTCTAACGGGGTGACGGTGATAATGATAATGTTACTTTAATATATATGTGTTATAATATCATATTCGAAACACTTTTTACAGACATCGATCTAGTCCCAAATTAGGATTCTCTATATCTTAGGCACTAGACAACGATATATATATATATATATATATATATATATA
>WUAW01006336.1:22138-33892 GCA_017165845.1 Thaumetopoea pityocampa | reverse complement strand
CTATTTTTAAAAGTTGTATAATGTATTGAAAATGGCAAAAAGTTCTTTTTTTAAATTTTATCGGCAAAAGTAGATAGTTAGTAGGGACGTAAACAAGCCCTACCCTGGGTACGCCCATGCGTCGATAAGCCTCTGTACGCCTCTCCATAGAGTCCGGTGCTGGTAGTTGGCATGCACCAGTTCCAGCCCATACGTGGCAGTACACGGGTGTGAAACGGGCGCGCGGTACCTTCAGCGGAGATCTCCCTCCAGGGCGTGGGCGGGTACATGAAGGCGGCGTTTTGTATCTGCTCGTTGATGTCCTCGTCCTCGTTGAAGGGGAACGTGCCGGACAGCGACACGTACACGATGACCCCCACGGACCACATGTCCAGCGACCGGTTGTACCCCTTGTTGCGGAGCACCTCGGGCGCTGCACCCCGTTCACACGCATCGGAAACAAGAGAAGATAGAATACTCTTTATTGCACTCCAACTAAAAACAAAGTTACAGCCATAATATCTGTGGTATCAAGGAAAAAGGAGATAAGTCGATAAATTAAAAATAATTCTCTTGCACACATGAGCTTAAAACATCGATGTAAAAGATCAATTAATAGGACTGTAAGTTTATTTCATTCTATATCATATATTAATTTATTTATGTTTATTTTATATACAAATTGAATCATGACATAAATTGAATAGGTGAAAGAAGTTGAATGTAGTCAGTTGTTGATAGATGACTCAAAGCCTTTTTCCTTAATACCACAGATATGTTTATACGGTCACGTAGAGGAATTTTCTCCCATGAACGTTTCGGTTGTGGAATAAGCTCCCTCCTGAGGTTTTCCCGAAAGACTACAGCATGGGGTTCTGAGTATAACAATTCCCTCCTTCTCAAAAGGAGGGATTTGTTATAATCTCCACACTCGACAGACGTTATGGAGATCGCAGTCAGATTTTGGTTGAATAACAGGATGAGGCCGCTGCTCGTTACCCCGGTACATGGTACGCGAGACGAATTGGAGCGACGCTATTATTACGCTGGATATTAATACGTAGGTATTTATTTATATATTAGTAACTTTTACCCGCGGCATCGCTCGCGCTGATTTCCTTAAATACATGTCAGACACCATTGATAATACAATTTTTTCTAGTCCTCGGAATTTTTTTTATTTTCTCGGGATAAAGGGTACCCTATGTCCTTCTCTGTACCCCTAATGTGTGTGATCTTTCGTAGGTTTATTGTAGTAACATGATCTGGTATTAACACGATAATTAATAATATGCTTTCTTGTGTTATCTCGACGCTGTACTCCGTAATAGTCCCAAAAAAGTTACTCATCGCCCGCCGACGCACGCGCCGTTCGCGCCCTCCCGTCCTTTCGCTCGCGCCTCAAGTTGTTCAAAGATTATGTCATAGACACCTAACAATGTGTGTATAAAATTTCATCATGATAAGTGGAGTAGTTAAGGCGTGAGAACGTATCAAACATACAAACAAACTCACATACGCATGATGCATCATTCCACGATTCAGGTAGAAAATTCGTGCTGATCACACACTTTGCTCCAACTAGGATTCGAACTCGGGACTATTTGGCACAGAAAGTAGGGCTACTGTCAGTGAATAAATCAGTCGTCAAACTGACTATACTTTGACTCTGTAGCGGAGCTCTGCGCTAGGACTTGGCTCCTATGCCGCATTACTTCTCTACATGTCAGTCTAGCCTTCTGTTGCTTGATTCGCAATACGTGTTCTTCTATTTAGTGGTCATCTTCAGTAACACACCTAAAAATATGCCGCTATCCGTCACACGGAGACTGTTTAATATACAGAGGCAGGCTGAAGCATAATATAAACTAATAAAGGAAATTTTCAAAAACAAGGTTTTATTAACTAATAAAAAATAAATAACTAATAAAAAAGATGGCGTAACACCTTTTTTTATTAACAACTGTTAACAAAGAAAACGTGTTACACCCTCTTTTTTCTCTCTTGCTGTTAAAACGTAACACGTTTTTCTTATTAACAACTAATAAAAGCTTTTATAAAATTTTTTTTTCCTTTATTTAGCTTTTTTTAGAATAACACCTAAAAAGATTGTTGTTTCATATATAATAGTCAAATAACTTAATCATCAGACCGTAGGACCAGAGTACTTGACAACATGAATCAAACGAGTCCCAACTCGATGGTATTGTGTAGTTTAATTATAGAGTTCCCATGGCCATCTTTCAGTTCTATCATCTGACTCTGGATATTATATAGGACCAGAGTACTTGTCAACACAAACCAAATGAGTCCAAACTCGATGGGGTTGCGTCGTTTTATTACAGAGTTCTCATGGCCACCTTCCGGCTCCATGATCAGATCAGCTACATGCCATAACAATATCGCGTTGTCATCCAATGTACATAGGCATGTAAAATATCAACTGAGTCGGAAAGCGGAAAGTGGGTCAATTTTCACTTGCAAGATTTTATTACCGACAGACAGGTAAAACCGAATAAAAGCTTGTAAAAAAGATGCTAACCAAGGTAGGCGGGAGTGCCGACCACGGATCTTCGGAAGGACTTCTCGCCGATGATCCTAGCGAAGCCGAAGTCGCAGAGCTTCACCTGGGGGAACTCCTCGTCGGAAGACAGCAACACGTTCTCCGGCTTAAGGTCGCAGTGCACTATATTCTTCTCGTGGAGGTGTTTCAACGCGACCAAAATCTGACCATATAGATACAGTTTCAGTGGTCCATGACAGCTGACTAATTAGATTAATTTAGAACTCGATGATATGAATAACACATTAAGATTTGATGAATTTGCAAAAATTCAGTATTAGCTAAGCAGAGAGGGGGTCCGAACAAAAGCGAAAAAATGCAAGCGGTCTACGAGACAAAAAAGTGTTTTGAAGAAACAGACCTCTGTGTTAGAATGTAAATTAATTAGATGATATATTCAACATTGACATAAATAACCGCTGGCATTCTTTCACACTTCATCATCATCATTTCAGCCCGTAGCTGTCCACTGCTGAACACAGGCCTCTCCAATCGAATTCCAGTGCGACCAGACCACAGCCACCTGCATCCAGCGAGACCCAGCGATCCTCACACTCGCAAGGATATAAGACACAGGCTTGTATGGGACCCGATTCTTTGCTTGGACATATTTCAATGTAAACATTTAAAAAAAACTCTGAATATGGACGAAAAGGTGATAAGTAATAATGTCTAGAATTCAGTTCTGGGAGGGTCAATAATCATTTAGTTTTATTAACAATTGTAGCTAATTGGTTTAAATGTCTTCAGACATCTTCAGAACACTTAACACATAGATAGATTTTAAAATAAATAGCAAAATAAACCATACCTGCGCAACAAGGAACTTGGTAATTCTCTCCGTCAGCCGTCCATTCTCATGCGAAAGTATCATCTCAAGCATGTCGCCCTTGAGCTTCTCCATCACAACGAAGATCCTCTCCGGCGTTTCGAACATGCGCTCCAAGTTCACCACTCCATGATGTGAAAGGTTCTGAAGGATAGCTACCTCGTTCTTTAATTGGGCTTCTTGTTTGGTAGGGAAACGGAGCTTGTCTATCACCTGTGGAGACGGTAAAATTCACTGCTGAACATCATCCATTATGAGGGGAATTTCCCTCAATCTCTTCTAACCTTGGTAGGAGATCGAAAGAGATGTTATTTATTATATATTATACTATATATTCCTACAAACGGTATACTTTTATGGCTATATCTGACAGACTTCAGATAATTGTTTTAAAAACACTACTACAAACGCAAAAACATTTCCAGGCTGATTTATATCAAGTATAGCGCTATCAAGTGTCACCTTGATGGCCACGGGTCGCTGCGAGCGGCGGTGCAGGCCGCCGTACACGATGCCGAACTGGCCCGAGCCCAGCACCTCGTCCGGGTAGATCTGGTACAGCTGCGCCATCTCAGTGGCGCGCTCCTCCGAGCCCGCCTCGCCCTCCGCCTCCGCGCACGACCCGCTCGCGCCCTCCGCTATCGCATACGAGACACAATACAGCTGACGTGTACCGACTCACCGGCACGAGACTGAATTTTTACTTGTTACATATTATATATACACACAATCACGCCTTTTCCTGATTCTCCGGCGGGGAATCGAACCCCGGCCTTCCGTGTGCCAGGCGGTGATACTGACCACTGTACTACCGAAGAATTGGGGTAGGCAGAGACCGCTTCTTTCCACTTGCTACGAGCAGAGTGGCTATCCGTGGCCCAAATTTTCGTCTTTACGGTAAACGGGTTCTTTTTACTTGTTTTAACCAATCTTCCACCATCGCACTACTATGCGCACTGCGGGCTATCACCCCTACCTCGTAGACACCCTTGCCACCCGTACGAAGCGATTTGCTTCTACGTTCATAATACATACAGCNACTTGCTACGAGCAGAGTGGCTATCCGTGGCCCAAATTTTCGTCTTTACGGTAAACGGGTTCTTTTTACTTATTTTAACTAATCTTCCACCATCGCACTACTATGCGCACGGCGGGCTATCACCCCTACCTCGTAGACACCCCTGCCACCCGTACGAAGCGATTTGCTTCTACGTTCATAATACATACAGGCAAAGACTGGAATAGTCTTCCTGCGTCAGTGTTTAAAATGTAGGTGGTCTTTAAGACAAGAGTGAATAAGTTTTTAAGCTAGTACGTTTTACCACCCTAGGTTATATCGCCATTAACCATCAGGTGGGGCTGTAGTCAAGTACTGGCTTAAATATGGTAAACAAAATCTCAGTTTTTTTTATAAAAAAATAAATTTGCTTGACCTTGTGTTGTACTTAGATTTTTACTTCACGGAAGATATTTCTCGCTACTAATAAAAAATAAAATTGCACGCACACTAGTGTGTAAATACCAGCAAACAAACTTGGAGATGCATCTTGAATACTTGTTTTTTTTTATTAAATTAAGAGGGTATTCTGATGTAGACGCCCGAATTTTAGGTATTTTTTCGGGAGCCATAAAAATAAAATGATAAATATTTTCACTGTAAGTTTTTTTATGAACTATTTATCGATATTTCAACAGTATAAAACGTGTAATTATAAAAAAGACATTCAAAAAGGCGGAGGCCAGAAATGTGGGGGCTCGTAAAAAATAGTGTGTCCTGGTTGGCAGGATTCCAGTCCTTCCAGTAATCTGAAAAAATAAAATTCATTAAAGAAAAAGGATGTAGCTATCGCATCACGTAAGGAAATTTTGAAAATTTCGCGAAAATAAAAAAAATGCAAAATGGCGTTGTGTTTTTGCCCTAGGTTTTTCAACTTTCGGAATTTTTTAAAAATAACAAGAAAAATAATTTCCGAAAAATGCTACATAGTGCGATACTTTGATATATAGAGAAGCTCTGTGCCAAATTTCAAGTAAATCGGTACATTAGAACTTTAGATATCATGCTAAACGCATCGAAAAGAGTAGTTTCGAGGAAAAGGCGTATTAACTTTGGAGTCGAGTTTCACGCAGTCGGGGTCGTTTAATACTGTGTTAGGTATACTTACATTTTCTCAGTCAGCGATCGCAGGCTCGTACAGTTTCCCCTTTTCCAGTTCAGAAATGGCGTTTTTTGAAGCCCTTTCAGACATACGAGCATTTCTAGTCCGCGGTTGATTCGTTTGTTGAGCAATATTTTGAGTTCGATTACTGTATTGACTATCCATTTTGCACAAAAAAAAAATAAAATTAACACTAAAAATATTTTATTTTTTCACTGTACACTGAGAGCGTACGCCCACGTGGTCTATAGCCTACGGATCGAATATGTACCTATAGTACTATGTACTTACGTTACTATGTACGGTACATATTCTATATATGTTATGGTACATATTCTAGTCTGTGGCTTGACGATTAGAACTAAACTGACCTGAACTGAAGACTAAAAATGAGAATTTTTAATAAAATACTTTACAAAGACCTTCCACATGGTCCATTTCTAAGCATATATTGAGTACAAAAGTTTATACAATGTGGACTCTCTTGGGGTTTGCCTGTCGCCATTTTTCATTTGTTCCGGCCGGACCGATTTGGTCGTATGTAACAAAAATAGCTCTAACTCCGAAAATAATCCGAATTACTAAAAAATCTCTTACTTACATATTCATTAAAATTTATACTTTAGAAATATGCAAAAAAGAAAAAAAATAGTTTTTTTTTTAATTTCTAAACCAGAATACCCACTTCATGGTTTGGTAACAAATCCTTATACACCAATATTTTATTGTTAAGTCGAAGAAATAATTAAATGTCGACTGTATTTACAGTCGACATTTAATTATTTCTTCGACTTAACAATAAAATATTGGTGTATCACAATTTATCGTTTCTTGGAAGTATTGAGATAAATCCCTTATCAGTTGACTAGGTGAAAGTTCCCGCAGTCTTGATAACCATAATCAATTTTAATGTTACTAACAATTTTATTAAATCAAAACCAGCTTTTGCCTGCGGTTCCGTCCGCATGAATGTCAGTTTCCGTTATATTGGAAATCTCGAAACAATTATAGATTTATATAAAAAGACTTATTAACACTTTTACTTGAGCTCTCATACCTTAACGGCGGCTACTAAAACAGGGATCAAACTGTATCTTCAATTTTAGTGGACCGATTTTGATGAAACATGCAGCAATATTTAAGTCAGAATAATGGCTTTAAGACTGTTATAGTTTGACAAAAATCTATCCGCTGGTTTTTGCGTGAAGCTCAAAAAAACAAACAAACATCGACGGATCTGGTTAATTAGTCGATTTGTGTATAGATCAGTAATTCTTAACCCTTTTTCTGTCGCGGCACACTTTTAAACGATTTCAAAATTTGGCGGCACACAAAGAAAAAGATAACTATAAAAGTTGAATGTAAAATAAAATAATATGTACTACAAAAACAACAGTGCGTTTATTAAGGGATTAATTACAAGTTAATGATGAGAATACTTTTAATGAGAAATTTCAGCTTGATTTTTTGTTAATTTCATTTACATTTGGTCATAAAAATGTCAATGCTACTAAAGCATATTATTATTGTAATTTTTACTATTATAATTATTATTAGTATAATTTTCAGTATATATATTTCTAAAATTTGACGGCACACTAAGAATGTGGCGGCACACAAAAGTGCCGCGGCACAGTGGTTGAGAATCACTGGTATAGATACTGTTCGCAGGTATTTATGCTTGACACACTAAACAGCACACCACTCTACACAGCAAACATGCTAATCTTCTGTCTGTCGTTATTGTCTCCAGCTTTATTGGCAGGGCTCGCTTTATAAACACTATTTTAATTTAATATTATTCATTTATTTATTTCAGATAAAATATATTATAATATCAATGTGTCATAAAAGGAATAAAAAAATATAAATAAAAAAAAAACATTGAAATAAAATATCAGATTTATTGCTCTGGGGCTCCCGTCAAAACCTCATGTCACATGATGGTCGTGCGTGGTAAGAAATGACGTGCGTGGAGAGAAACGCACAGTGGTACATCGACAACTATCCGAGTGGTGACAGTGAAATTCAGCGGCTGGATTAACAACTCCACGGTACAGTCCCCGTGACAGATGTGGTGTAATATAATGACCATTTATGTACTTTCATATTTATGTATATGATAACTGCTCATATTTAATTGTTTTTTGTTTGTTTGTTAGTTTATGCTTGTTAAATCTTTGCTTTTTATTTTATAGACGACGACACCGGTGTGCGGTAAAACTCGAATGGTAACACACCGACACTCCTGTAACACAGTTATAAGTAGAACCTAGTACAGAACTCAGAGGCTTCATATTGATTATGTTATGTTATCTTTTTATGGAAATAAATTTATTATTATTATTATTCTAGTTTATGTTACACTTTTAAGCTAGTAATATTTGTATTTTTTAAATACAAAAATTACTAGCTTAGTAATAGTGCGTACAAGTACAGTCGTAGTGGTGCGTACAAACTCACGGTGTCCACGCACTCCTCTTTACATTTTTTTATTATTTTCAAACTTCATTCGAAATATTCAAAAGCGGGCTTTGAACCTATGATCATTATCAAAGGCGCAAAGTTCATTATATATAACCGGAGTTTTGGCGCCAATTCGAGTAAAGCGTCACTTGAAGATTTACTTTAACGTTTTATATTAGTTTATTGTGATGTTTAATATATAAATTTGGTATTGTTTTGTGTATTAATCATCAATAATCGTGAACAATATTGAAAAATTGGAATAAAACTGTGACTAACATTGCAAAGTGACCGTATTTTTCAAGACAATTTGTCTGCGGAAACTCATCCTCAGTCAAAGTGGTATTCATAGGGTAGACTTTAAAACTTCCTAAGAACAATAAAATATGATACACCGATATTTTATTTGACACACCGATATTTTATTGCTAAACTGACGAAAGTATGTATTAAAATGATGATTTGGCTTAAAGGTTCAAATACCATCTGGTATCTACCAGGCCATAAAATATAAAAAAATATATATAACTCACCCGAGTGATGCGTAACGGGCATCAGAGCCTGTCGTATGGCCGTCTCCCAAGACCTGGCCAGGTACGCGCCCACTCCGGAGTCCGGCACGGGCGGAGCCTGGCCGGTCCACGGCTCTTCAACACCCACCAGGTAGTCGACGTTGGCTGTGCGAACCTCGAAGCAATGCATCACATCTGTGGCAGATACTAATTAGGTTAGAAAGAAAGAAAGAAAACACATTTATTTAGGACAAGCACAATAAAATCGATTATCTGATCGAGCGATCGATTGAGGAATAGTGTGATAAGGGATCGGTGTACGTTGAAGTATGGTGTGGTGATTAGGATCGAGAAAGGAATGCTGCAATGGTTTGGTCATTTAGAAAGAATGAGTGAGACTCGATTGACGAAACGAATATACCGGGCGAATGTGAGTGGAAGTGTCGGAAGAGGTCGCCCAGGAAAAGCTTACTTCGATCAAATCAACAAGTTGTTCCAAAAAGGTCAAGTTCGTAGCACCCTTAATCGATGAAGTGTATAACAAGATGTATGGATGTGGATGAGGCGCGAGAGGTGTGTCAGGATCGTAGTGTATGGCAAACTCTCAGAGAGGCAGATACCACCTCTGCTTATCCTTAAGGGATACCAGCACTGACCCATTATTATATAGATGTGACGTCTAATAAAAAAGTTACGACAAATTGTCCACAGGTGACGTACACACATTTATAGATACTCATACAATTGAATAATTTAATTTAAATATAAATATATGATTTAATTTTTAATATAAACTCTCTTCTAACTCGCTTCCTAATTGTATTCAGGATAGCTCTTAGAGTGTTTTCAAACAAAGAGTTAAGGAGCACTTTCTCTCAAAGTGATATATGTGTGTATGTATTTTGGTGTTTCGGTATTTGTATATATATGTATGTGTGTGTATGTTTCTGTATGTAGTACACTAGATCCTATCCTCTTTCTTATATCAAATATTTTTATACTCTAAGATTTGCTGAAAGAAAACTCATTTTTGAGTTAAGCTCGCCTTTGTACATAAATTTTCTCTTACGTAAAAAATGTATTTTATCTATTTGTGTACAATAAAGAATAAATAAATATATGATTGTTTCGGAATTTCTCATGTAGCGAAAAACCGACAATCATGCGGGCGGGGCCTCGAGCAAAAGTTAGTTGTAAAATAAAATCAGATATAGCTCTGAACTAGTGATTTTTTTATATGTGTTTTGCATGTGTCATATTTTGATGTGACACCATCGCGTGTTTCGTGGCCTAAACGGTATTTGTTACTAGTGGAGGCCTACCGTACCGGCTCGCCGGCGGAGTGGCGTACCGGGGTGCCTGAGACACGGCATATGTGTCTTATGGTGGTTAACGTGTTTTTTCTATATAAGAGGGGGCAAACGAGCAAGCGGGTCACCTGATGGTAAGTGATCACTGCTGCTCATAGACACGCGCAACACCAGCTGGCTCGCGGGTGCGTTGCCGCCCTTTAAGAAAAGTGTAAGCTCGTTTCATGAAGGTCCCAAGTCGTACCCGCTTGGAAAAAACCACCGCTGGCGGCTCATTCCACAGGATGGTGGTGTACGGGTTATGGTCACCGTACAGCTATTTACGATATAGTACAGGTGGTATGTTCTTCTTCTTCTTCTTGGGGTTATTAATCCCGGCTTCCGGCGCTAGGGTCCGCCTGTGGTCGTTATAAAACTGCAATCACGCTACGTGAAAGTGGTGAGCGCGTGCGCGTACCCGAGTGCGGCTGGCGGGCGGTGTCGACGGCGAGGATCTCGTTGAGCGGTATCTCCTTGTAGTACTTGGTGCCGTGGTCCGACGTGAACAGCGTTATGGACTTGCTGTCCAGGCGCCAGTAGTGCCGTTTTAACTGCGCACGCAAGGGAACAGTTCATCGCACGAGGTTACTGACTTGTATTGGTTTGTGAACATAAAATCATTACATTTTTTTTTACCAAAACAGTTATATTTATTAATAAATTTAACTAATAATAATTTTAAATTTATAAACATTCAGCATTATACCGTGATAGTCCACCGCTGGACATAGGCCTACTCCTAAAAAAGGAGGGATTTGCCATAACCTGCACGCTTGGCAGGCGTCTTGTGGATCGCAGTAGATTGTGACTGAATGGCAGGATAACGCTGCCTGCTATCCTGGTACAGCCCTCAGCTGGTTCTCACAGCATCCATGGGTGATACGGAGTGACGCTATTATAATGCCGGCGCCACATAATAAAATTTATAAATATAAATTAGTAAAATTCTTTTAATAAATTAAATTTAAATATTTATTCCTAAAATATGTTATTTTTTTAAAGATAGAAACCAAAAGGGATGTAGTGTCGTGTCAGCCCCCCTAGCCAAGTTGACATTCGACAATTGTTATCGCTAATAGAAAGGAAAAAATGTACTGGGATGACATTTCTATTCGCCAAGTCACACGTGACTTATCGAATATAAATGTCATTCCAATACATTTTTTCGTTTTCTATTAGCGATAACGATTGTCGAATGTCAACTTGGCTAGGGGGCCAGTATTAGTTAGTTCATAGGCGTGTAGGTCAATTGAAGCGACTTAGACGGTCAGCAGATAAATAAATAAATACTTACATATTATACACATATTAAACGTAATTTAATATACATAACTAATTTCTAACACTACTTATAAGCGACTGATGCGAGAGTGCGAGGCGCGCGGTGGCTAGCGCGAAATGGTTTATTCCGGTTTTAGTCACCGTGTGTACACACACTACTACAAACGCATACACGTCTCCGAGCAAATTTATCTATACAGTTTTATCCCTGTTCTGTAAACATCAGCTATAGAGACTTACAGCCTTATCCTTATTAGTGAAGTGCACCAGCCAGCCCTCCTTCAGCCACTGTCCTTCCCTCTTCTTGGTGTGCTTGACGGACTGCACGATGCGCATGAGTGGAATATTGGCGCTGGGAGACGAGGACGAACTGCAACGTGCACGCGAGTCAGATTCACCTGTGGCGAGGAGTGGGAGGGAGGAGTCGGGGGCAAATGCAGGGGTGGGCGTGTGGGACTCGTCGTGTGTGACGTCAGTACATATCACGGTGACGTCAATTTATAGTTCAACTATAAATCTTTATCATAATCTCCAGTACATATTCATCCCCACTACAGGGGCACGGACCTCCCCTGATCAGGAGGGGGATTAGGCCGTAGTTTACCGCGCTGGCCTA
>WUAW01006335.1:26644-37034 GCA_017165845.1 Thaumetopoea pityocampa | reverse complement strand
GGCATGTTTCATCAAAATCGGTCTAGTAGAATTGAAGATACAGCTTGATCCCTGTTTTAGTAGCCGCCTTTAAGGTACGAGAGGTGAAGTAAAAATGGTTCTGAGGCTTTTTAATATAAATCTATGACTGTGTCGGAATTTTCCATATAGCAGAAAACTGACATTCACGCGGGTGGGGCCGCGGACAAAAACCAGTGATATTTAAAATAACACACAGCATGGAAATAAGGTATAAAACTAAATACTGCTATATTACTTACAAACAACGCCATCTGTTAGAAAGAAATAAAACTTTTATACACTTCAATTTAGTTATGTGGCGTCCACATAATAATACCGTCACTTCTCTTCCTCTGGATGTTGGTAAAACCATCTAATCGATGTACTAGGATAATGGGCGTCATCCTGTTATTCAATCAAAAACTACTGTGATCTTCAAGACCTCTGCCAAGCGTGGAGATTATGGCAAAACCCCCCTTTTTAAGGAAGAGGTCTATGTCCAGCAGTGGACTTCCATGAACTGATGAAGATGATGACACCTCAACGTTGTTTAAACTTCAGGACTTATCCCTTGTCTGTCGTCTGATTGGTAACCCCACACATTTGATTGAAGCCGTCTCACGTAAACCGAAGCGTCAGTCTCATCCGCGCGATTGCAAACCACACTTTTAGCACCAAAGTGCTATTATTTTATGATCTTACAACGCATTGTACGACCGTGATCCGTAATAACAGCTATATTTATAACTTAATGGATTTACTTAAACTGTACAACCTTGTGTGTTTATTAGCGGTCTCGGCGTTGAAAAGATTGTACATTTTTGGCGTAATTATAATTTATTGATGTTTTGTTTTCGTGTTTGAAAATATAATATTTGCATTGTTGTTATTATACATATACAACTGTCAAGTGAAAAATATTATTTTATTTATAAATCTGTTTGTTTGTTTCTCTTCTTTATCGCATACTTCATTTCCAAAGGTTGTGCCCGTCCTTAAAAGCTTTGACGGCATCGTTCACCAGTTGCTTTCACACGATTTCATCTCCGGCCTGTTTCAGGGTAGTTTGTATGGTGAGTCCCATAATGGCCTTAATTTGATCGGACCAGCGGGTAGATTAACGATCCTGATGTGTTTCTACCTATGCCTTATCTCCTATAACCAGTTTCTCCAGATTATATGTTTATTTGCAGGCGATGTGGCGAAAATAGCTAAGGACTCGTTCATAGTTTGTTTCTTGTAGTATTTTGGAAATAAAAACTTCGATAGCTGCTATTAATTTTGAGATGAAAATTGTTTTACGAATTTATTTTATCACAAGGATCCTTTAAAGGGCATTTAAAGGATTTTTTTAATATCGATGTAGTGTACGAGCATACCGCTCGTCTTTATACGGGCATATATAATAAATTACCGGTATTAATATCCATCTACAGAAATGAAGATGTGAAGGCGGTAAACGTTTTATAGGTCGACTCTTAATTGAGTAGACCAATGATGTAATTTAAGGTCACGGGCAATCATCTGATGCAGGTGGTTCTTTAGTGAAGGTATTTGTTCTACGGTAGGCGGCTGTAAGCTGATATGATGAAAGTCTATCATCATCATCATCATATCAGCCCGCAGACGTCCACTGCTGGACATAGGCCTCCTCTAATGATCGCCACATCGAGCGGCTATGAGCCGTCTGCATCCACCGATTGCCCGCGACCTTCACCGGGTCATCGGTCCACCTAATCGGGGGTCTACCCGCATTAAGCTTTCCGGTTCGGGGTCGCCATTCCAGCACTTTGATTTCTGGAAGTCTATAGCTCCTTCTAATCACAGTCACAAGAGCTATAGCGGCATTGCTACGGAGTATAAACGAAACTTATCGGTACTAGAACTTTTGAAGTCATTCATAGGTTACTTGAGCAACCACTTATCAAATGGGCTGCAGCTAGCAAACCATAAAATAATTTTAGAATAGAATAAAGTATTCATTGCACACCGATATAAAAATTAAAAAAAAACATAAAATCGAAAAATAGTATTCATTGCACACCGATATAAAAATTAAAAAAAAACATAAAATCGAAAAATAGCAGGCCTTATCGCAATATACGATCTCTTCCAGACAACCTTTTGACGGATAGGATTCATAGCTAGATATGATAGTGCAATTGCACTGCGTATATTTATTAAAATGGTACATTATAATAAATTACAAATATTATAATATACATATATACATACATAAGTACATAATATTGTGGCGAAGCTGACGTAGTAAGATAAATATGGTCTCTTTTTTACGTCATTAGAATAAATTATAAGTGATTCAATAATTTGATAAAGCGTACCACAGGGTGAAAATATCTGACGTAGGTTTAATACTCCTGGCATGGACTCGACTTTGACATGTCGAACAATATCTAGAAATTTCTAGAGAAAACAGAAGACGATCGGGACGAGTAGAGCCGCAGCGAGGGTATACATATAAGGCCTCGCGTCCCACCCCGCGGGAAGTTTTTTGTGAAGTTGAGAGCGAGTATTCAAGAAGAGAAGAAGATAAAGTAAGTGAGAAGTAAAGAACACATTACACACACAACACATTCGATATTCACATGGTGTGAGTGCGGATAAATGAGAAGACAGTGCTGCGCGAAGGCTGTGCTTACGAACGCGCTGCGTATTAATTTGCGCCGTGTTATTTTAAGTAAATAAAGTTCAATTCTCTCTGCATCAATCTTTTTCTTCTAATACCCGCGCCCACTTTTCATAACAATATGCACTATGTGTTTATAATATTAATAAATAGAGTTTGTAGAATGGTGCAATCATGATTTCAAATTTAGAGCCCACACGCCCGGTTAATGTATGTACGTTTTACCCGACTGCACCAGAAGGAGGGTTATGTTGTTCGAGTGTATGTATGTATATATATTTCTTGGGCACGCTCTGTGGTCCAAACGCCTTGTGGATTTTAGGTTGAGAGGTGTCGTTAGATTCGTCATAACTGTCAGAGTGACACTGGGTATATGAAAGTTACAAAAAAAAAATTCACGCAGTCGGGTCTTTTTTTCAATAATTAAGCTAGTTAATAATATTATCAGTGTTAAAAGGAAGTTATCAATTAATTTAGTAGTGATCCTATTAGAAACGAAGTATATTTTTGAAATGCAAATCAAGCGGTTGCAATATGAACACTTCAGTCGTATGATGACCCTACTGACCCTAATTTAGTATATAATGCAAGTCACCAGTTTTTTGTTCGCGATCACATCCGTTTGCAGTGAGCGATGACACAAGGCCCCGGTGGCCTTAAGACAAGTGCCAGATTTGTCACACGCGATGTCGGACCGTGCGAATGTCAAGTGGTTAAAAATAATATTACAATAAATTGCATTATTGTACATTAATACATATTATATCCTATACCCTCAAGTCAGGGAATACTTACAATTAGTTTTTTACCACATTTGTACCACAGATATATAAAGTACAAGTTTACATATCTTTAATTTTTTACCTTATATATCTGTCACTTGTAGAAACAATAAAATTCACAATAAATTATAACTAATTGATAAATTATCGATTCTATAATTAGCATGTCTGTCTTCAAGATCCTTGATACTCAAAGTAGTAAATAATAACTCCCAGGTCAAAAACGACTTGAAAGGGGTCCATGTCAAATGTCAAAAACACATTTGAGGTTGATGAATTTGCAAAAATTCAATATTAAATAAGCAGGCGGTCTAGGTAAAACCGAAAAACATCGCAAGTGTTATGCGAGGCAAAAAGTTTGGGAATCTCTGTCCTTGATCATCGATATAGTGACATAGTTATTAACCTCAGCATTGCTTGTAAATACATATCTATTGAGATTATTATACACACATACATACACTCATGCTGAAATTACATAAGGGTAGGCAGAGATGGCAATTCACCACATACTACGATTCTGACACACCTTTCTTGTCTCATCAATATTCAAATATCTTTTCATACATTTTAGTCGATTAAGGATGCCGCGAAGGAGTTTTGTCGGCAACTCGAGTCAAGCATCACTCGAAGTTTTATTTTAACGTCTTATATTAGTTTATTGCGACGTTTAATATATAAATATGCTGTCGTTTTATGTAATAATCGTCAATAATCATGAACAATATTAAACCATTGGAATAAAATTACGATTAATATAGCACAGTGACTGTATTTTTTCAAGGCCTGTGGAATTTTGCCTGGTCAAAGTGGTATTCGTCGGATTGACTTCAAAACTCCTAAGAAGCAATAACATGTGAGATACGGCGATATTTTATTGTTAACATGAATAATATTATGTAATTTCAAAAATATATACACTCGACACTAGGAGAAATGGCGCGAATTCGCAGCCGATTGCCATTATGGAAAAAAAGAAGAAAGATGATGCCGCGAATTGTTGCTGATAAGACTATTATTTCTTCACATAATCAACTGTCTCAAAAACATTAGAAACATTAAATTCAGAAAACCTTTGGCAATAATGCAACCTACGGACGTATGCAGGTGATTGTAAAATGATTGATGCATCTGATTTCATTTGCCCACGTGAACTGTAGACCCGGAGGTCAGAGGATCGTGGGAGGCGAGCGGCACACCATCGCCAATGTTCGACCTAACGACCAGCGCCAACGTACCTTGAGCCCGATGTTAGGTGCAGACGCATTTAGAAATTTAATTGTTTATTCATAAGTACATGATTAGTGATTGTTAGATATTTATTGGTCAGCCAACCGTGCTTTGTCTATTAATCAAATATTATTATATGCTAGCTTTTGCCTGCGGCTCCTCCCGCGTAAATGTCGGTTTTTTTGCTATAACGGAAATCCCGAAATAATCATAGATTTATAAAAAAAATCCCTACTTTTATTTGAGCTCACGTACCTTAACGGCGGCTACTTAAAAAGAGATCTAGCTGTATCATTAATTCTTCTAAACCAATTTTGATGAAACATGCCGCAGTATGTAAGTTGAAATAGTATCTTTAAGACTGTAATAGTCTGACCAAAATTTAGCAGTTAGTTTTTGCGTGGAGCTCAAAAAAGAACAAACAAACATCGACGGATTTGGTTTCAAAATTCCTTAATTAGTCGGTCGACTATTTTTTTTTTAAATATCTTTGATTTTCTCAGCCAGTCGTCTATTTACTCAAATTTCTTCAGTTCGTGAGTTCTTCAATATTCTTAACGGTTAATCTATTAGTTTTCACATCTTAGTCCAAGATGTTAGCCAGTCATTAGCAAGAAAATGACAATTGAATAATTATTATTGCCGATATTTGTTTTGGTTTACATTTATGACAATTTTTCAAGTAATAGCAGAAATCAGTGATAGCATAGTGGTATGACCATTCACTCTCAAGTCTTAGATCTCAAGTACGAATTCAAGAGACGTAACGCTGATTTTTCCAAATCATGTGGGAATTAATAATTAATTATCACTCTTTAAACGGTGAAGGAGAACATGGTAATTTTCTCGACGGGATGTGAAATCTGCCAACGCATTAAGCCAACGTGGTCGATTATCACCCAACCGTTCTCATTCTAAGACCCGTGTCCTGAAATAGAACAGTAGATAATATGATAATAGTATTACATAGCATCCTTGGGTATTTTTTTATATAAGAGGGGTAAGCGGGCTGACTGATTGTAAGTGATCACCGCTGCCCATAGACACCCACGAACACTAGATCAGTAACACCAGGGGAATCGCAGGTGCTTTGCCGGTCTTTAAGAAAAGTGTAAACTCGTTTCTTGAAGGTCCCCAAGTCGCATTTATTTGGAAAATCCGACGCTGGTAGCTCATTCCACAGGATGGTGGTGCGTGGAAAGAAATTGCGCGAAAAACGCACACTGGTAGATCGACAACTATCCGAATGATGACAGTGGAATTTTAAATAATGGCGAGATCAGCAGTGATGGAATTCAGCGGATTTTCGCTGAATACGGTCAAAAGGTTGAATCTAGCATTGGGGAATCCCAGCCCAGAGATGAAAACAGTATTCCATGCGAGGCCGAACCTGCGTTGGATGGAGTGACATTATTATGCGCCGCACATTATGACATTAATACATGTTCTTTATGTATATTGATTTTATTTGACATTTGTTGATGCTCTACTTAACTCGTATCTTTAAACGTTCGTGCAAATGATTCACGAACGCCTCTCAATGTTAATCCGTTCCTACTAGCCTTGATGGGTCATAGCCGCACACGCAAATCGTTCGAACGATCAAACTATCGTTCACGATAATATGATTATGATTAATATGACCCTCGCAGACGAAGAGCTTGAATCTGGTCGACAACGATACAAAACAGAGGCATTTATATACGGATAATGTTAATAGAAGTGTACGACTTTTGAAATCATAAGATTGTTAATATTAAATTTTGTAAATCACAGATATTCCAGCTTAAATATTCCAGCTTAAACACCCAATTGTTGCGAACGTCGACAAGTTGATGTTCCAAGCTCATCCTCAACACTTGGCTGTACAGTGCCTATGTTTGCATCACCACGACCACTACGAATGTACCGTACCGTGAGCCTCGAATTTACCGATTAAATTACGCACAGTGGTCGCAGAAGGAGCCTGATTACGAGGAAAAGCTGCTAGAATTTTACGAACAGTAAAATTTTCATAATTTTGATAGTAAATTTTCACAATTAAAATTCGTTATTCAAGAGTCTAGCTTTCCATGGTTAAAATTTCCCAAGTTTTTACTAAATAAATGTCAAAGGATGACAGCTCAATTCTTGACATTTCATCAATTGACAGCCTATTTACTTCCTAACCTCAAACTTGCCCACCCTATATACATGCAAGCCCCACAAAACTTCTCTGAGATAAACCGCACGCATATCTCTCCACTAAAAAAGTTGTCATCGTCACGGAAGCAATAAAATCGAACACTAGAGTGCCATAGCTCTTTTATCATTAATTTTTGTACTGATAAATCAGCTCGGAGACGTTTTTGCGTTTATGATAATTTGTACACGCAGTGACTAAAGCCGGAGTAAACCAGTTTCCGCTGGCTACCACGTGTCTCGCACTCTCGCATCAGTCGCTTATACGTAATGTTGGAAATTAGTTATACATATTAAATTTAATAATAATTTATAATAATTTAATAATATTTTTAATAATTTGATATTAAGTAAAACATGAAAATAAAACATAAAAATATTTGTTCGTTTATGACCGTACGCTATTTATTACAAATGCTAAAATGTCTCCAAGTTGATTTGGCTGTAAATTGTTTTAAAATTTGATAGGGAACCGAATATAATACTTAGCATGGATATAAACTACAAATTATTATTACCATTATCTTAAGTTACTAAGTGCGAAGCTGTAGATTTCGCCAACAGACACCGGTTGAGCATCTAACCGAAAATGCAATGTCACAATTTCAAAATCATCGAAATAGAGGTCAAAAGATGTCGCTAGCTTCGACTCGAGGTATGAATAGAGGAAATCTCGCAGTAGGTCCGTAAAAGTGGTCAGTCATACATATTTTCTCCATACAATAAAACGTATCATCCACAAAAGTGAATTGAAATGACGCCTAATGAAATGGATGAGTATATGAATGTACTTTCATTACGCGCAAGTAGATGCTATTTTACAAATAGAAGGTCATGTTAAAGGTCACCTTAGGGTTGCCAATAAATAAAATATTATTTTTAAATTATTATTTTATAGTATAGGTTTAGTTGCTGTGTGGCGTTAGTTTAATAATAGCGTTACTCCATATCTTTCGGTGGATGCTGTGAGAATCAGTTAAGACGTATTGTGATACATCCCAATGGGAAGCAGCGTTATCATGTTATTAAATCAAAATCTACTGATATCTCCAAAATGCCTGCAAAGCGTAAAGATTGTGGAAAATCCCTCCTTTTTAAGGAGGAGACCCGGGTCCTGCAGTGAACTTCTACATTCTACGTTGCCACAATCACCATAGATTTATATTAAAGGCCTTGAACCACTTTTACTTGACCTCTAGTATCTTAGCGGTGCTTACTAAAACAGGGATCAAGCTGTATCTTCAATTCTGCTGAACCGATTGTGATCATGCTGCAGTATGTAAGTCGGAAATTTACCTTTAAGAGTGTTTTAACTAAAATCTATCCGCTGGTTTTTGCGGGAAGCCCGAACAAACAAACAAAAAAACACCGACGGATTTGATTTCAGAGGCGTTTAATTAGTCGATGTGAGTAGTTTGTTTTTAAATATCTTTGATTTTTGAAAATTTGACATTTAACAATTTTATAATAGTATAAATAGAATAATGTATATAAATATTATAATATTCTATAAGATACTATTTTGTTGTTTTCAAGCCCTCTCACTACTTGATAGCGACTAACGCGTGGATTGAACGTGCATGCGATTTGTTTCTGAAAAATTCTGAGATTCCTGGCGAACCTTATGGACATTCCAGCGTTAAGTGCCACCCATCTACTCATTTCACCAGAAGAATAACACAAACCGATAACCTATGTAAGCATTTCGTTAAGCTGACTTTTGTAATTAAGTGAATTTGCATTTTATTTATGAATCTATTGTGCCCACAAATTCACACCAGAACCTCTTCCTGCAATAGTACGTAAGAAAAGTTTGTGGAATACAGTATACACATTGTCATGTAAGTGTTGCTTATTATTTGTACAGTACACGCATTATCATGTAAGTGTTGCTTATTATTTGTACAGTACACACATTGTCATATAAGTGTTTTGCGTATTATTTGTACAGTACACACATTCTCATGTAAGTGTTGCTTATTATTTGTACAGTACACGCATTGTCATGTAAGTGTTTTGCGTATTATTTGTACAGTACACACATTCTCATGTAAGTGTTGCTTATTATTTGTACAGTACACGCATTGTCATGTAAGTGTTTTGCGTATTATTTGTACAGTACACGCATTATCATGTAAGTGTTGCTTATTATTTGCGCAGTACACGCATTGTCATGTAAGTGTTTTGCGTATTATTTGTACAGTACACACGTTGTTATGTAAGTGTTGCTTATTATTTGTACAGTACACGCATTGTCATGTAAGTGTTGCTTATTATTTGTACAGTACACGCATTGTCATGTAAGTGTTGCTTATTATTTGTACAGTATACGCATTGTCATGTAAGTGTTTTGCGTATTATTTGAACAGTACACACGTTGTCATGTAAGTGTTGCTTATTATTTGTACAGTACACGCATTGTCATGTAAGTGTTGCTTATTATTTGTACAGTACAGACATTGTCATGTAAGTGTTGCTTATTATTTGACGACTGATTGGTTTAGTAGCATGCCCCTGCTTTCTGTGCCAATTGATTTCGGGTTCGAATCCTGGTAGGCCTAAATTTGTTCAATGATCACGAATGATTGTACCCGAGGCATGGATGTTAATCTAGAAATAAATTTGCATTAATCTATATGAATATATATAACACTGTCTAGTACCCGTGACATGGAGAATCCTAATTTGGAGCTAGATCAATGTGCGTGAAATTATGTGTTCTCAATATAATTTATAATTATTTCTTCTGGGAAAAATGATGGCATTTTTTGCATTTTGTGAAAATCGCTGTTGCTTAATACTTCAATGCAAATATGAATATTTTTTTAACGCTGTAATATTGAATAATATTGCGTTAATAGAGACGCCGATAACTTCACAGCATTACATAATGACACCAAAATATTTCTATTAAAAATGAAAAAAATATTCAAGAATTTACGACAACCCTATTCATTAACGGAAAAAAGTTACCACGAATGCGGCATAATGCTTACGTTAGTGCCAATCATTTGGATGATTAATATATTAGAGACGGCAGTGAAAAGTGCTCATTAAACGAATTAAATAGTTAATAGTAAGAATGCTCAGATAAATATCGAACGGCGGGTTGAGCAATACTTACAGTGGCCACGTATTAGATGGGTACTCATTTAACATAATCCATCGTCATCCCTAGTCCATATTCGTCCCCACTACAGGGTACGGATCTCCCGTTATCAGGAAGGGGATAAGGTGATTAGGGGATTAGTCTATCACGCTGGCCTAGTAAGTTGGTAGACTTCACACACCCATGCGGGTATGCAGGTTTATGGAAAGGAATGCAATGAATATGCAATTTGAATAAAGGACTATAGGATATAGGATACTACTATCTCGGAAGGAGTAAGAAGAGACAGTAGTAGCTCGGGGAGGCCGGGGTTGCTTACCCGTATACTTAAGTTTATTTGCCGGACAGGCTAAAAGACTAAGTACTCCCTGAGCTTAATAACATCTCGTAATATCATATTCTCCAAAACAGAACGAAACATGTTAATATTCTCTTCAATCA
>WUAW01006332.1:13298-23357 GCA_017165845.1 Thaumetopoea pityocampa | reverse complement strand
TACACGTTATCATGTGTTTTAATCAACATCTATTACAGTTTCCGAGACTCGTGCCAAGCGTGTAGATCACGATATATCTCCCTCCCCTTATTATGGAGGAGGCTCATGTCCTGCAGTAGACTTCTACGATGATGATTTAGTTCAGCATATAAGATCCTTCAATGATTAGCCTAGACGTTAGCCTCTTCACGACTGAGATGGAAATGTGAAAGTGATTTTAATTACATAACTTGCAAGAACCGCGCGATCGCTATTATATCATAATTGTCGTCTTAAAGGATGCATACATACCTACCTACGTTAGTATTGTGTATGCTACTGACGTAGGCACAAATAATACCTACTACCGACTAGGCGTCTGTCATAAAATACGAAATTACGGCAATTATTGTCAATTGTTGTAAAATCGCGATCGCGCAGCTCTTGCAAATTGCGTAATAAGCGAACTGTTTACAACTTAATACTTGTTTCGTTTCAGATGTGCCTCTCCGGCCAGGTTCGACCACTTTAAAATTAATGATTTTAACAATAAGTGCAAGCACGATTCAGACATGACAGGATTCTTGATTGCAACAGGGTCGCTAATATGGGGTCTTTATTTGGTTATCTTTTGCACGATGATTAAATATATACTGAGAGTTCGTTCACAACTTACTTAAAAATACCGTCCACACTTCAGATACGTTTGTGTACTCATAACAGCGTCAGAGGTTTTTTATTTATTTATTGTTCAATTAAAATACATCACAAAATCATCACATTTAACGCCAATAAACCGTCGCGGTGTGCCCGGCGGGGCGCGGCACATTCGCAGTTACATACATTAATACAGGCTGTTTCATTTTCGTATGTCGTACGGAGAAGACAGAATTTGGAAGATGAAATATATTAATTATTTTAGAATTATTGTTAATATATTTAGTTTGGAATGATTGTTCACTATCAAACTGTAAGAAGTTATTTTTTGATTTAGGGAATTTTTCTTTAATCGCTTCTTTAAGGTCTTGGAGCATTTTTTGGCATTCGGTAAGAGCCAAATTATACATAAATTATTTTCTCCGATCTTAATAAGAATGAATGATTAATGATAGATAGATGAAACAAACACCAAATATTAGAGGAAGCTTACCACAATGCAAGCGTAAAAACAGCATTTAAATCGGTTTAGCTGTTTCTGAGATTAGCGTGCACAAACGCATAGACAAACAGACAAAATTTCTAAAAACTATATTTTTGGTTCCGGTAACATAACTTCAACCTGTATGGACGGTTTTTAAAAATATTCATTGTACAGACACGGCTCGTTTAAGATTTTATTATATGTATAGATTTCGGGCAACATGACGTGTTTTTCCATAATAGTTATTATATCGTATATTTAGTAATCTTTTTATATTTACTTGTCTCGTTTGTGGATTGCATTTTGCTACCTGTAATGTATTTAACACGTGTAAGTTTTAGTGATGCCTACTGTACTTATCTGTGTATTGGTAATATTTCGCAATGATTAAATAGGTCATTATAGTTATTTTCAAACTTTTTCTTATGTTTATGCCTACGATTACTTTGAGAATCTGTAACTGAAGGTTATGAATTGTATCTAAATAAGTTTTGAAAGTACGCCCGTAACTTATGATGACATATGTATAAATTTACTTCACGAGGGCATTTGTATAGGTTAATTAGTATACCATAGGGTATTTTTGCGTTTATAATATATTATAATTTTATAGAATTTGGCTAATAAAGCACGTAGTTTTTTTTTATTACAGGGCACTTCTTTATAAGGCTCCCAGTTAAATATGTTATCTATAATTAGTAGACTTCCAAACACAAATAGTAACTCTATTGTGCATGCATTCATGGCTGTGTATGATCAGTTTCAAATCATGCACTACTACATTATGACTCGAATGTATGTGGACGAATTTATTTTTTTGCGCATTTAGAACAAGGCCCGTGTCATGTGACCATTTATTTAAAAGATCAATATTTTAATATCCTTGTCTGCAGCTATTCTACATGTGTCATCGGCAAATTGATAAATTTTACATTTTTTTTATGAGATTATTAACATCATTAACATAAGCTAACTAGTGCAATTGTCCTAACACCGAACCTTGGACCTTGTTCCTTTTGTGACGTCTGTGCTGTCACTAAAATTGTTTGCGACTTTCACCACATACATTCGATTTTGTAAATAGTTCTTACTCCACACAAGCAGTGGTCTTCTTATTGCTGTATGTCGCAACCTACTTTACTACATAGTACCAACAATCCTCAACAGATGGCGCAGTTTTAAAGTGACGACGTTAGAAGTCTGAATCACGCGAATGAAGTTTGATAGCGACTTAGTGTATTTACAACGTCCTGACATCAATCCTTAGGGAACAGTTGCAGGCCCCGCCAGACATAATAACCGTCTGCTCGGAAGATCTTTCCTTTTCTGATACTGCCACTCCTGACACATTTCGACCCCATAACTGATGACGTCATCATCAACGTCATCTTGGGTCATATTCATCTCTCGCTATACTGTACTCTCCAGTTTATTTAATAGTATGTCGTGTCTCAGGGTGTCGAATGCTTTACTGAAATCTAAAAGAAATGTAATAAAACTTAATTACTGTAATGTATAATTATTGTATTGTATTAAAACTTTACTGTAATCCATTAAAACTATTAATACATGCTTCTTGTCATTCAATTAGCTATTAAGCATTGTTATACAATATTAACTCCAATTTTTTCAACAATTTACATTATAATAGGATCGTAAAAGTAATCTATTTAACGGTATAAACATGTAGGACTGCGGTGCAAAAGAAACACCTACTCGTAAACATATACTCAAAAGATATTAAATCCATAAATACTAAGGCGGTATTGGACTTCAATAAAATCATAAGTTTTAAAACTTATGTTTTGGCGCTTGATACTGTGTAACTTTGAGGAATAAATATAACGAAAGAAAAATAAATGACTACGGGTAAAATATCGGCATAATAATGAGGCCTTCATTTCTTCGGATGGGTGCTTTGAGAACCAGCTGACGAAGACCAGGCTTATTCAGGCTTAGCTGCGTTGTTATCTTGCTATGCGACGAATATCTAATTCAACTCCAAAACATTGGCTAAACATGGTTATTACGAGTCTGATCTTTAATGGTACAGCACTAATTCCAGCATATTGCGACGAAGGCGGCGGGTTGGAGTTAATGTTTAAATTATATTTATTAACACGTTATATGCCACATGTAGGTACCATTTGTGGTACACGTTAAACTTGACCATTAGGCCATATTTATTTATAGCGCTGAAAACACATTTTATGACAAATTTGATTCTTTAAAATATATTCCCACCAAAAGGATGAGGTATTGTAAAAATGCAGTATAGAACAATGCACAGAAAAGTCAAAACATCAAACGGCCTGTACGACAGGTCGGGCAAAAACAGCTTGGCGGGGAACGTGTTAAACTGGACTAATGTCTAATGTCGATACAGGGAAAATATACCTACTTACCACTAATTATTATTTAACACTGTTTCCTTGTACTATAACAGTACTTGATTGGTGCAACCTTCGCTCCCGCTACCTAGCTTATCTACTGTGATATTTTACACTAATAATAATAATAATTTACTAAAACGAACATAATTTTAAAAATATAATATTCAATAAAAATGTATCATACTAATTGAAACCCGCAACTTTGCTCGCAAAAACCGTATTTTAATTTTTTTTTGTTTTGAATTTAAAGGTTACGATTTAAAAAACCTCTAAAATTGATGTTTAAGTTTAATTGTTGCAGTTAGAATGTAATTCATAGATTTTACTAAATAATACAACTTAACCTTTAAATTCTAAATAAACTATTTTACCGCGTATACCGAGATGATGATTGATTTGTTGATTGATTGACATGATTTCTAGATTAACTCAAGTGCGTTGGATTCAAACTTGAAATCTAAGGCTTGGTTAATACGTATGTATATACTAATACATTATCTAATCTTTGTGAATCCATGATCTATGTACTAAACGCGTCATCATCTCACGTCTTTATCAGCTAAATGAACATGGTAAGGGGGTCACCAGAAACATCGCAAAACTGTCTCTGTTTTACGTTTATTCCTTATCTCTATCTTTGTTCCTCACGTTGTAGACAAAGTGAAATGACCAACAATCAAATACCGATAATAAATTATCTAACACGATACGATAACGCCATTTATTCATCACACATGTCTCGCGACGCAAGGAAAATGCTTTTCCGTCTAATAATATTTTGTTTTGTGTTGCAAATTAGCGGCACCAATATATGCAACAGTGGTTCTTGCGTATGTGGTTATAAGCATACTACTAATCAAGACTTTGCCGGAGAAACAATCAAGTGCACCTTTAGTGAAGTGAACATACTCGATAATATTGAATACAATTTACCTGTGTTCGTGTACTCTATAGATTTATCGTCAAACAACATAACAGACCTGCGATCGTCGAAATTACTGCAGTCTAAAACGTTGATAGAATTGTTTTTAAACAAAAATAAAATCGAAGTAATTAATACTCAAGTGCTCAAATTACCGGAATTGAAACGATTGGATTTAAGCGATAATTTACTTGAATTTATAGATAAAGATGCTTTTAAGGATGTTAAGAAGTTGGAATACTTAAATCTAGCGAACAATAAGTTTACAACTTTCATTAAACTAGCATTTCATCATTTAAGTAATCTCAACGAAATCGTTCTGGATTATAATAACATTGGGCCACATTTGAAAGACTCTAACCTATTCGACAGAAATGGTTTCGGATTGACAGACAAGATTAATAGCGTAAGCATTAGAGGTATCAATTTGAACAAAGTGCCCGATAATTTCTTCGTGGACGCATACGATATACGAAAACTAATAATATCGAACAATAACATTAGTGACATATTTGAAATACCATACACGTTAGAATATTTGGATCTCTCGGATAATCCTATAACAGAAATATCTGGAGAAGATTTCACGGACTTGCCGGCATTAAGGGTTTTGAAGCTCAATAATTTGCAAGTTAAAGAGGTTCCGGAGTATGCGTTCGCATCTCTTCATTCTCTATCAATTCTGGAATTGGAGAGAAATGGGAATTTAACTATGTTTGATAGCCTTGCCTTTGGCAAAGACGTTTTGGACGATGCCGATGATTTTGTACTAGAAAGGTTGTCGTTAAAAGGATCACGATTGACGAGTTTAGATATAGAGCTGTTGGAGCCATTTGGGCAGCTGATAGAGTTGGATCTGCAGGGTAATCCATGGAGGTGCGATTGCAACATAGTATGGATAAAGAAATTACAGATATCGGAGTATTATTATAATCATTTAAGGTAAGGATTTCAACGAGATATTTAAGAAAATACTTAAATATCTCGTCTCGTATCTTAAGGTGATGCTCAAAAAGCAATCTTGGTCTTGCGCAAGAATGGAAATTATGATTACCATCACCATCATATTTGATAAAACCTAAAAAACATTATATGAGTCGCAGATTTTAGCTTGTTCTATATAAACAATGAACAACCCTATTTTGTCACTTTATAAGAACTATTGAATCTCGATAAATAGTCATCCAATCACTATTTATCGAACTATGTGATGATGAACTTCGCTATGTGTTGCTGATGATAATAATTCATAGCCTATCTTTATTCTTGACTAGCTGTGCCCGCGACTCCGTCCGCGTGGGTATTCGATAAGAGCGAAATTATACATAAATAATTTTCTCCGTATCTTAATATGAATGATAAGTGATAGATAGATGAAACAAACACCAAATGTTAGAGAAAGCTTGCCACAATGCAACAGTAAAAACCGCATTCAAATCGGTTAAGCCGTTTCTGAGATTAGCGTGCACAAACGCACAGACAAACACACAAAATTTCTAAAACCTACATTTTTGGCTCCGTTAACATAACTACAACCTGTATGGATGTTTTTTCTGAAAAAATATTCATTGTACAGACACGGCTCGTTTACGATTTTATTATATGTATAGATATCTTATCTTTCTGCCAGTCTTAGGCAAAATTAAGACTTTTTTTTTTGAAAATATCACTACTACTCGGTTTTGAAAAATTATGTTAATTATGTTTGTGCATAATTCGCACAAACATACTAACTAATTACATTGTTATTACCTACCAAACTGAGTAGCGTTTCATTTCAGTTCTTTAACTTGCATGTTTTAAATACTAATATTTTCATCCCATAATTATTATTTTTTAATTATGAAATAGTGTTGATTTTCAACTGTTTGGCATATACTCGTATGAGTAATCCGACCTTGCCAATATTTTTTTTTAATTCCAGCGTGTTTAACCACAGATTAATTTGTGTGTGCTCGTGTAAGTCAAGGATGTTTGCTACCATTATCTTGCTCTTATAGGTATTTTACAGTTCTTTTATTATGGTAAATTAGTAATTAATCATCATGTTCGCCGAGACATGTCCGATGTTGGATACAGGCATCTAATATACGCCACATCGAACGGCTATAATTCGCACTCCACTTAAACGTAAATCGATCCGTAGCCCATTTTTCTGTCCGGGATTGCTATTTTATACCAATAGCCCATTTTTCTGTCCTAGTTTTTGTTATTCTAGTACTTCGGAGCTGTGACGTCTGTCGGTTCTACGAGCTACGTACCACATCCAATACCACTTCAGATTGCCAATTAGCTATTTGAGCTATATCAAAAATATCGCAATGCATTAAAACAGAATTATTTATTCATAGCGTGTTGCGAGCGACGCTGACCCACAAATGAGTATATACCCACATATTTGTTACTTACTAAATATGAATACTGTTACGGCCCACGAGTGCTGCGAGGCCATCGCGTCTATATATAGGCTGGCCCAGGTTTCGAGAACAATCAGGGACTCGCCGGAAACCGTGGAAAATATAGCGTAAACACGACGAGCTTTTATAAACAAGTCCCACTGTCAGTGGACTTTAGACCTTATGTCGTAGCGATACGGTTCATTATAGGAAATACGTTAGATTTAGGTATCTCCACCGGTTACCACCCACGCGCGGTAACAACAAGGTCAATGAACCGCTCATGACAATACAATAAGAAAACCTTTTTAATCAATGTATGTAAAATGCCTGACGCATTCCGCCGCATCGATATCACAATTACGGACAGATATGTGGGACTAAGTACATTGCTAATCTAATAGTGCTAGACACAACTCGCGATTTAAAGGTCGCGAGTTCGACCTGATCTCGTACCTGTGGCGGAGTAGCCTGGTACAGGAGCAATCGCAGCAATAGACGTGACGGTCTCGATGCATAGCGTCGAACGTGTCAGGGTTGAAAAGAAAATAAATTATGATATCTAATGGACGCACATATATTAGTCACAATATAGTGTTACAATTTAAAAGATTACTTCTATCAATTGATGAATATTTTGGATTTATAATTAAGTTATAAATTAATTAAATAGCTTTCGAAGGGAAGTCGAACCGGAAAGGCCAGAAGGCAAATATAGAAAATATTTTTGACATATCCAAAAACACTCTATAAAAATGATGTCATTTATTGTTAAGAATATAAATTAGTCGATTCCGAACAGCACCATCGGGTTATTTGCAAATTGTGTGCAGTCTATATTGTAGACACGAAGAAGGACAACTTCGTGAGGAAACTTACATGCCGATAAATCTATGAAATCTTAAGTGGGGGCTTGCCTTCACTGAAAACACTTGGCTTCTACTGTCCCGATGCCTACTTATATTAAGTCACATAAGCAATACAAGACCGTGATGAAAATAAATAAGCCTATTCTATTACTAAATTTGATGAAACAAACTATTTACACAGCGACTAGTGGTTTTTACTGCTAACCTACGATTCTGTCCTCCGTTTACTAAAAAGCCGTTAAGTGAATAAATCTAATTTTGAGTTATGAGCAAAAACGTAAGAAATAATGTCTTTAGACACTGAGAGGACACAGCTATATTTAAAAAGACCAAATTATTTGTTTGTTGTTAAGCTTTCGTTTTATAGATTTGCATTTTTATGGATTTTATGGATGAGTGCTAAGTTTGACATTATTGTTTTAAATTAAATTTATATATAGTTTATAAAGCGACATAACCGTATTTAAGTGATGAGTGATCTCAAAATGATGCAGTTTGTCGTGTGTATAGTCTCCATATCTTTTAGCTAAATAAAGATAGAAAAATATGACTCGGACGGATTGATAGAGAAAAAGATGCTCTTTTACGTAGTATATATAACTCGATTTTCGCAAAATGTCACTTACGGTCTTTTATTAAACGGACGGCAGAATTGAACATTCTTGTCTAACTCATATACTATAGGGACTACCCTCTTTTTTTACCACATTTAAACCAGTACTTGACTAGAATCCCACCTGATGGTAAGTGACGATGTAACCTAGGGTGGTAAAACGTACTAGCTTAATAAAAACCTTTAGCGGGCCTCCGGTGGTATCGTGGCCCAGGTTTGTTATTCTGTATGTCGTAGTTTGTCGTGGAGTGCTTGATCAATAAAAGTCCAGTTTGCAATAGCCTTATAATAAAATATATAGAACAAATTTCCGTTAATCGTTTTAAACAAAGGATGTGTCAAGTCTTACAAACAAAGGCACTGAGCAAGAAACAATGGATGTTAGGTTTTACTAACAAAGGATTACGCTCCAGTGCCAAAAAAAAGTTGCGTTCCGAAATCGGTGTAACATATAAATTTAGTTGCGATCAGAAATGAACGCTACAAACCTATTCACTCTTGTCTTAATCAAATTCTGTTCCACAATATCTACACATTTTGAGGAAAAACGTAACGAGACAAGATTGGATACACTTCGCGCTTCTCATTATGTGGTACCGGCATAATAATAGTATCATTTCATTTCTTTCCACAGAAGCTGTGAGAACCAACTAAGGGATGTGCTAGAATTATGGCTGTTATTCAAACAAATGCCAAGCGTGGAGATTGTGGCAAACCTCTCTCTTTAAAGAGGAGGCTCATGTCCAACGGTGGATTTCTAAGAGCTGATGATGATAAAAAGTACAATTACTTAGGGAGGTCAGGGAGTACTTAGTCTTTTAGCCTGCCGGCAAATAGACTTAAGTATACGGGTAAGCGACCCCGACCCCCCGAGCTACTACTGTTTCTTCCCTCTCCTTCCGAGATAGTATCCTATATCCTAATATTCCTTCACCTAAATTCCATATTTCTTTCTCAATACACCTTTCCCACCTCATGCTATTTCCTTTCCTCTCCATTACGCCGTGGGAATGCAATGAGGAACTTTAATTCTTTTGAACCATATAAGATGGCGGCATCGTGGTTCGCCACCCGACACGTCTCATTGCGCGCGTAGGCGAAATGTGGGCTGCGGATAGTCACTTTGCTACACCAAACGATCGTAGCAGGTGGAAGGAAGTGGTCTCTGCCTACCCCAATGGGAAAAGGCGTAACTGTATGTATTATATACGATGGTCGCTGTCTACCCTTATGGGATATCAGCGTGAGTGTATGTATATATGTATGTACAATTACTCAGTTAGATCAAAGTATTACAATGATTCCAATATCGGACACGCCTGAATCGTACATAAATATCTACATATATATAGACAGATACCTTAAAGGATTACAAAGCTGAAGTGGCAGTGGGCGGGGCATATAACTCACAGAACCGAGGGATGGAGGGTCCTAAATTGCTGGAGTGGCGACCCCGAACCTAAAGCGTAACGCGGGTCGAACCCCATTATGTGGACCGGTGACCTGGTGAAGGTCGCGGGCAATCGGTGGATGCAGGCGGCTCATAGCCGTTCGGTGTGGCGATCATTAAAGGAGGCCTGTGGACAGCGGTGGCTCCTGTCTCTCTGACCCAGTCAGAATACCAACGTTGCATGCATCTTAGCTGCAGCACCATCTGAGACGGACCAATTTATGACTCACAAAGCGTCTTTTTTTGTGTCATTTCTTAATTGTATAGATCCTTAGTTCCCAAAGTGGTCCAGATGA
>WUAW01006331.1:54270-77229 GCA_017165845.1 Thaumetopoea pityocampa | reverse complement strand
CATGTATTTCCTCTGTTGTAGTAAACCATGGCGCATTTGATATTTGTTTTAGGATGTAGTTTTGCGCCCTTACAAATAAATTAATAGTACGCACAGAATTATGTTCCGCATTGGCAAACGTCGGAAACTCTGACGATTCTTCGAATATTGCTATGTTTGTATATACTTTTCATTAATCTACAGGATTGTTTTAGCGTCTAATTGTATCGTTTTACTATCTAAAATAGAAAATAGATAGGTAACTTTAAGACTACAATAAGATACAAAAACGCCAACACAGATTAGAACGTGCCCGTTCTAAATTAAAAATTATAAAATAAATGCATCTTACTTTCAAAGTCGTATTACAGTAAAAAAAAATATAAAAATTAAATTAACACAACTGACAGCTAAAATTAATTTGTGATGTAACAACATTCTATTCGTCTAACAATACTACTATTACTGGTAAATATGTTAAATCGCTTTCTTTAACTCTTACTAGTTGCGTGATGTGAATTTATTAACAAACCATTCTGAGGCATATAAGTGAGAAGTATCATTTGGAAAGAGGTTATTAAACTATTATATTCAAAAATTGAAATATCTTTTAGAGTTGTATAGACACTAAACGAAAATAATTACATTTTAACTTTTTTTTAAATATTTTTTTATTATACAAAAAACTGAAAAGCATATAACATTTATTTATATACGTTCAAAATTCTTATATCACTTGAATGGAAACACCAATCTCAGCGCGTAACGTGACAGCGGTCAAAACATTGTAATTAATTGTACTTTGGCATATCTATTCATAACCGAAAAAAGAAATGTTTGGAATGGGATGAGGTTATTTAAACGTCATGACAGGCATGAGCCTGTCATGACGTTTATGCGTTTTAACGTGAATATTTAAAAGTAAAAATGAAAATATATACTTTATAATGAAAATAAAAATATGAAACAGTTTTTTATATAATCTCCATTCTTTAAATTAAAATCAAAAACATTTTCAAAAGTGTCTACATGCGTATTCATATAATGGCCCGAGTGGCTCCCACCATAATCTCTATAACGCGAAAACAATACGTACATAGCAGAAATTTCATATTCTCATTCCCATCCCTCCCTAACAGTCCCATCACTACCTTCTCTTAAAACAATCAAATTAGAGGAATGTTAAATTCTTAATTATGGAGAACCATTAAGAAAAAAAAAACCTTAATATAAATTTGATCTAGAATAAAAATTCTGACCAAACATTGGACAGATAGAAATCAAGAGCATTACTCCACTTTTTCATCATGGATTGTTCCAATTTAGATCTATTATACTTTACAGAAGATAGGTATTATGACGGTGAGCAAGTACTGCTGAACGACTACCATCTGACAAGGTAGTCGATCTGAAATCATAGTCGAAGGTCGAAATTTAATCTCGGGTATGCCGCCGATTATAGGGCGCAGAGCGGATTATTACTAAATTTTTTTTTCTTTGTTTATTTTGTATATAAAATATCTATTTTTATAGAAGTTTATTACGAATACAGATAGATAAATGTCCACATTTAATTTTAATTATACTTCCACATTTATTAAAATTTTATCGCACAAATATGCGTTCCTGCATAGCAAAATTTATTCACGTTTAGTTGCGTGAGGTCAGAGACGGGACTAAATCGCAAGATGGCGCTGGCCTTAACAGGCCTCATAATGACCCCATGCGTTAGATATGCGCGGGTAGAGTGTATGTATATCGCCTAAACCAGTAATATCATCAGTTTCTGACAATACTACGCCATAATTCTAGCAAATAGAGACTATATTTTTTAAATAAAATATATATATTAATAGATCATTATTTAAGCACTGCTTAACTTATTGGTCTCCAACCAGAAATTGCTTCTAGATTAACTTGCATTATGCTTAGGATTCTAAAAAGTTGCCATATGTTACAATTTATAATTTAAATGTACTATAAACAAACTTGAAGCATGACCAACACAAAGTTGCATTTCGTGTGCAGTGCCCGGCGACTACAACGTAAGAATTCGTCCCGTTATGATTACACCTTGCAAGAGAAAAGGTTTCGAAGCTGTTCATGCTTTAAGTTTGTCGATAATACGTCGTCGACATGTGTTCCAGATCAGGCACCCGATTAATTTGTATGAGCACCAACATATTTGATATTAGCGATTCATCACTTCGAAAAAAAATATTTATTACACTTAAATAAAAACTTCCATTCATCGCTCACATTAAACAAAATATAATCAAAAACTAACTTATAACTATCACATCGCCATACCAACAACGTATTCTTTCAAAACATTGCAAATACATACTCATAAAGCTTAAGTTTAATAATAAAATCACATTTCATTAAATATCTTTGGGTCCAACCAAATAAAATTATGTATAGCGTATAAAAATACAAAAAATACACAAGACTGCCAAATTAGTCACAAGAAGTAGAGGCGTTACGGTGCTTGGGTGTGTACCATATAACAATGATTTCATTGACACTTAAACTCGTAAAATAAAAAAAAAATAAAAAAAAATAAACAGTTTTCGCGGAACGCCTGAGAACAAAAACGGAAAACATAAATTTATATACAGTAAAAGGGTAAGCCTGTAGTAAAGACGAAATCGCATCTATTAGTGTATACAAAAGCTATAGATCAATAAATTAATATTAATAAATATTATTTATTAATATTGGATGTTCAGTAGTAGCACGTTGTATTTTAAAAATAAAATTGCTGCCTTTTCAGCAGCGAGACGTTGCGACTTGACTTATTAAACATGCAGATTTTTTTAATGAGTAATGCTGTTGCAAAGTACACCCCATCCTTACCTTACCAACCAAACCTTACCTCCAACCTTACCTTAGCGGCTAAGAGGAAGGGACGACTAACACAAGAGCATCTCGAAAAAGGCTAGAGCCTTGGGTTGGACAATCACGGAAGGGATATTATAAGGGTTTTAGGTCTCGGTACACTACTGCACCTAGTAACGGCGAAATGCGGGATGAGATTAAGTGATCTTTGACTCTACCGGCTGGACCGGAGTCTGTTGTTATGACCGTTATTGCGACGCGTGCTAGCTGACGTCTTGGCGCGAGCGTGATCGAATCGTCGCAGTTACTCAAGAGGCGTCGAGAGGTGAGGGCAGTGGCGCAGATCCTTCCCCAATTCGTAGTCGGCGGCAGTCACTACCAGGGAATTCAGATTTTTCCGAAGCTCGTTTGGAATATTTTCAGATACTTCGCAGAAATATTTCCAGGTTGTGGCGAGTTGGAGGTCTAAATGGAGAACCACGTTGCGCAGAAACCAAAGCGCACCTGCGGCTTTTCGGAGAAATCGGCTTTGGATGGAGGCTGTTGAGAAGAGCGGGGGAGGCATGCACAAACACGATGCTTACAAACTGTTTAGAATGTCATCTTGATAAAAAGGAACATTTTACTCTATTACTCTACAGTGCATGTGATGGAGTCGCCCTAGGACGAAGGCATGATTGATATGGTCCTTGAAGGAGGTCGTGGAGTCCCAAGTGACACCCAGTTATTTGACCTATCTAGTCCATGGAATAGACTAGCCGAAGAGGGTACTTGTGGGAATCACGTGACGCCGGAGGATACAGAACCCACTGTCGAGTGTTAAAGTGTACCGGGAGAAGAGTAGTGTTGCGCTCTTCTCTGGCTTCACTTCTATCCTCCAATTGCGGAACTATTCTCAGACTGTGTTGAGGCTTGAAGCTTCCGTGCGACGTGCACTTTGTTTTCCTGACAGAATTGTAAATGGCGTTGTCATCCGCCAAAAGAGGCTAGCGAAATTTTAAGCAAATAAAGAATTCAAATTCGTGTAAAGACCGATCTGCAAAACTATATAATAGCTCGCTTGGTTCACGAAAGTGCGGCACATACCATAAACTCCGCCCGCAAAGTTCATGTTGCTACATGAGTCAGCATTAAACTTCAGCACTAATCAATACGGATGCTGACGCTGATACTGATATTAAAAACAATGCTGAAGTTCCGCAATTGCTGATGCTGATATTTGTAACAACCCTAGTTTTAATAGTGTTGTCTATGCAGACCGAGACGAAACTCGCGCAAGCCTGGTCTTGTACCAGTAAATCAAGTGTTAGTGTTGGTATTGCTCTTGAATACTCAGTACACTTACTGCAAGAGTCTCACAAGCCTCGCGAGGCCTAATCACTAATAAAACTAGGTTCTGTTCTTATGTAAACATGTCAGTGTGTAAACAGAACTAGCCAAATCCTGCGGCTTCGCTATGTGGTGGTGACGATGATAATTCATATAATTTGTTAAATATGGTGCTGGTTATATAATTACCACTTTTTTAAATAAGTTTTGTAGACTTTAAGCCATATTATATTATTTTTTGTATTCCCGAGGAAGTGAAAATAAAAATAAAGTGTACCTTGTGAGAACGGTATCGTATCTATCTGTCTGTTAGTCTTGCATACAAGCCCCAAGACTGCTTTTCGGACAATATTATATATAAGTCGATTGCACCGGATAGCACACACTTCAACACTTACAATTGCTACAATCCATATTAATAAAATTAAGATTAGTCATCAAAATTACTGTTACATGGTACACCGTCAAATCAACGATATTCGTTTGACACGAGCTGCAAACATTTCTAGAACATTCCGTAAAAGTCAGTCAGCCTCCCTGAGGCAACGTTGTTATTGCAATAGCTGAGATTCATTGGTCACAGAAGATCTTGCACGTGAGATGTATCCAAATTGGTGATGAGCGTTTTGAGAAAGGTCATTTCTTTGCGCGCGTTCTCAAGTATGATGCGAGGGTCCTGAGACGTGCAGCGAAGGCAGTTTGGCGCGAACACCATTGCTAGATTAGCCGAGTCCATTTTGGTTTGACTTACCACTTCGGGCGCGGTGAATTGTTGTAGGAAACTTATCAAGTATGTGAGTACCTAGAAATCATTGACGCATTAAATACATTTACCATATCAAAAGAATCTTCTTAGTTCATGGCGTTTGGCTGATTTGGGACTATTATGTATCTATTGTGAAAGTATCATAAACTAAGGTGTGGTTAGCGAGGAAAATAAAGAATTTTATCAATAAAAGGACGGAAAGTCCTTCGTCCAGGGAAATAAAATCTAAAACAAAGAACAAGACAAAACTGCTGTAACAAGTATTTACAGGTTAATGAGGAAATTGTTTACAGTTTGATCAAATGTATATTTAGGTTTAAAATGTTCTTGACAGTGTTCCGAAACTTTATAAAACCAGTCTTAATGTATTATTGTAATTCCCGTCATACTTTTTATGAAAGTAAACGTTCTTCAATCATCGAAGTCATGGTAGAGCTAGAAGTAGAATTGGCAGAAACCGGTATTCGTCTGGATTTTGCCTATGTTTCATATCTATGTTCCAACTTTCGAAAAATTACGTCACTAAGCATTGGTGCCGATTCTGCTGTAACAGAACTTAGCTAAATTTGGTCCCTCCCATCTTTTTCTAACGTCAAACGCCAAAACGAGATAGGTTCAATTTTTGTGCTGTCAGTTTCGTTTAGAAACGTCAGAATTAAAAGATTTAGATGCAATTTCGATACACACGGACTAAAGATACGCAAAAACGCAACATGTTTTTGAACCGATTGACAGAAACATAGGTTCGTACTCGCTATAAATGTTCGTTATATCGTTTTGGCGTTTGACGTTAGAAAAAAATAGGGAGGGACCAAATTTAGTTAGGTTCTGTTACAGCAGAATCGGCACCATTGTGTAACTTCATAAAAATGTGATTTTTTTAAACTGTTTCTTATAAGCTCTCAGCAGCGCTTTAATTAATGGCATTACATTAGAGTGATGTATGTACCAGGATAATGGGCAGCAGTGTTACCCTCTTATTCAATCGAAATTTACTAATAAATTAATACTCTCCTATACGCCTGCCATGCGCGGAAATTATAACAGATCCCTCTTTTTAAACAGGACGCCCAAATCTAGCAGTGGACTCCAACAGACTGATAATAACGACGATATTTTGTTTAAGTTTTGATATTATATGATATAATCGAAGTTCAAAAGGTAATATACGTATTGAATAAGCCATTTTAAAGCTGTGCTTAGTATCAAGCAAAATTTAAACTCCCGAAAAATACCAAAATTCCCACTTATTTACTTTTTAATCCCACATTTCGTATTTTCAATCTGGCTAACGTGATCACAAGTAAGAGTGGTTCAGAAGAAACGCAAAACTCACGAGTCGGTTGAGAGGCGGCAGACGATGCAGGGCGCGCGTGCACGCAGCGAAGTCGCAGCCGGCGGCCACACACGCCGCGTACAGCGCGTCCGGAATCAGCGGCTCGTATAGCTCGCGGTACCACAGCTTCAACAGGCTCGCCGGCGCGTGCGCGTCTACCGGAAACACCACCATATCATGTCCAGTAGAAGGCAGGCCGCAGAGGACAGGGGTGCATGCAGGAGCATAGTGCATCGTGCAGTCAAAAATAGTACTTCGGTTGGACACGACCTTCAAAGATGAAGAAACCGACTGAGTGAGACCAAGCAAGCGGTGTCAAGTAAAGGTGTTCGTTATATTAGATAAGTGATTAAATATTGTAACACTTGGACAAATAGCGCCCCTGTTTAATATTTTTGTCACATGCTCTAATGAAACTACCTAAGAACTATGTTCCCAATATCCAGGTACGCGGCCAAGATTGAATCCGCGACCTTTTCGATCGTGTTTCGTGCTTAGCACCACTTGATCACCAATATACGTAATATGTGACCAATATGCTTTGATATATTATACATTACTATTTTACCTTTTCAATTGAAATTATGAAATATATTTTAAAATACGCATCACTCCTGTACTATTACAGGAGGCTAATATCCATGTACGGCAAGGTGGTATATATTGGCAATTTGATGACGTATTTGACCCCTCTGCATATCAGATTGAATTAGAGAATACTATTCAATAAAGTTGAAAGTATTTGTAATATATGATTAACAACTACAATCAATAGGTTTTTTCGTTCATTAATAATTAATTGAGGGTTTGATCAGACATGATCATAGATAGATAGAGTACTCTTTATTGTACACCAATTAATAACTAATAACAATACAAAAGTGTACATTGGGCGGGCTTATCGCAGACAGCGATCTCTTCCAGACAACCTTTAGATGGAGAGAATTGTAAGAAACGTACCAACCTCATAGATTAACTTAATCATCGAACAGCTGTTTGCAAGCTTATACAATCTTCTGACTTCGTATAACTCAGGCTGAGCCAGAATGTAATCGCAATCAATACCTGTTAAAGTAGAAGCATCAGGCAGTTCCCAGTTGTCGACTTTAGCCTTAAGTGCGTTGACTTCGTCCACGTCGGCCGACACTCGGAATATGCCCTCCGTTTCCCTTCCATTCAGGGCTAGCACTTGTTGGGACAGCGCCACCTGCACCCAGGGCAGCTGGCGGTTCGGAAAGCGATCCTTCTGGAGCGCCATCACTTCAGCTAACGTATTGCCGAACATTGATTGGCGGAATATTTGTATCTGTGAATAACATTAATTGTATAAATTAACTAGCTTTTGACCGCGGCTCCGTCCGCGTGACTGTCGGTTTTCCGCAACATGGGAAATCCCGACACAATCATAGATTTATATAAAAAGCCTAAGAATCAATTTTACTTGACTTCTCGTACCTTACCGGCGGCTACTAAAACAGTGATCAAACTGTATCTTCAATTCTACTGGACCGATTTTAATGAAACATGCCGCGGTATTTAAGACGGAATATCACATTTAATACTGTAATAGTTTAACCAAAATCTACCAGCTGGTTTTTGCGTGAAGCCTGAATTAACAAACAAACAAACAAACATTGACGGATTTGATTTCAGAAGCCCTTAATTAGTCGATCTGGAGTAGTTTGTTTTTAAATACCTTTGATTTTTGAAAATATGACTATTAACGATTTTATGCCTCAAAAAAAAAAGATAAAAAAAACATTTTATAATAATAAATAGATATTAAATCCCTTGAATACGATAATTCAATAACACAAAATGTTCAACGTTTTGTGGTGTGATATAGTGAGCCCACTTTTAGAAGTAAAAAAAGTGCTCCATTAAAATACGAAGCCATGTGGCCGAACTAAATGTAAGAGATTCCGTTATACGAAGCAATTAACGACGTTTATACGGTTTTTTTTGTCGTCGTGTGCTGGCATAATAATAGTCTGACTCCAAATTTTCCCGTGGATGCTGTGAGAACCAGCTAAAGGATGTGCCAGCATCATCATCATCGCCAGTCCATATCGTCCCCACTACAGGGGCACGGACCTCCCCTGATCAGGAGCGGAATCAGGTCGTAATCTACCGCGCTAGCCTGGTGCGGGTTGGTAGATTTCACACACCCATGCGGGCATGCAGGTTTCCTCACGAAGTGAAGTGTGCCAGCATAATGGGCATAAACATTATCTAGTTATTCAATAAAAACCTATTGCAATCTTCAAGGCACCTGCCGACCGTGGAGATTATATCAAATCCCGTCTTTTTAAGGAGGAGGCCATGTCCGGCGGTGGACTTCCACGAGCTGGTGATGAAAATTATGGTGACACAGTTTTGGAAATTTTTATTTACTAATACAATGCAATTTATAATCACTCACACCTACTAAACCTGAGATATGCTTCTCAGGTTTAGTAGGTGTGAGTGATACAGTAAAACCAACTTTCGCAGAGTTGGTTTTATTGTAACAAACATCACTTAGTGACAGGAGACACAAATATGATTTCCTTACGTTTTCCATCACCGAAAACGAGATGTCGTAAACATGATCCGAAAATAAGATTTTTTTCAGAATGTGAGCACCGAATTCAACCCCTGTTAATCGATTTATTTATATCGATAAAAATTACGTTTATCGAAGTTTTAAAATTCAAATTTGTAAAAATATTTATTCAATTACACACTGTTGAAAGGATATAGATCAAACTTGGCACACAGATTGACCGTATCCTTTACTGACACAGGATATTTTTTATCTCGCTAATTAGTTCCCATAAGAGGCGAAGCCGCAGGTACAAGCCAGTAAACACAATAAAATACATACCCTGGCTTGATCGATATCGTCAGTGGTAGGTTTCCGAGGCTGTCTCTTTCCACCGAAGCCGATCCTTTCTAGTCGCTTGCAGGCCACGCCCGCATAGTGTGACACTTGAACGTGAATCGGCCACTTACCAACCTGAAATCAAATTATTACACTCAATAACATCAGATGATGATCAGATGATTGTTAGTTCAAAACCACCACTGCTGAACTACGACTAACCACTGTGTGACAGTTAAAAGCATACGGCAGTTACAGATAAATTAGCTTGAAGACGTTTTGCATGTGTATTAGTGTTTTTACACACAGTGACTAAAACCGGAATAAACCAGTGTGCACTAGCTACCGCGTGCCTCGCACTCTCGCATCGGTCGCTTATAAGTAGCGTTAGAAATTAATTATACGTATTAAATTGTGCATTCGTGGTGTAGTGGTTTTAGACACGGCTTACGATCGAAGGGTCGTGTGTTCGAGTGCCGGTCCCGTACTACTGAGTTATTATTTGTAATTAATGACGGTCTATATTGTAGACACCAATGTACTTAACGAAGCAGAAAAACATCGTGAGGAAACCTGCATGCCCGCATGGGTGTGTAACCCACACTGGGCCAGCGGGGTAGACTACGGCTTAATAAGGGAGGTAAATCCCCCTGTCCTGATCAGAGGCGGTCCGTGCCCCGGTAGTGGGGACGATATAGAATGGGGATGATGGGATAATAATTAAATTACGTATAATTTGTATAATATTAAGTACTAATCTATAAAATATGAAAGTATTTGTTTATTTATTTACCTGTTGACCGTACACTACTACAAACACAAAAACGTCTCCGAGCTGATTTTGGTTGAAGATGTGAGATGAGTTTAAAAAAAATTCACTTATCTAGAAACGCGAAGTTAAATTACGCACAATTTTGGAATAATAATAACAGCAACAGTATTGTAGCCTATGGATACTAACCTACCACCAAAAATAAATCTCCACAAAATCCAAGCGGTGCCTTATTCTAACTAGATGGTAAAGTAGGTTGGCACGATCACAAGCACAAAAGGCATAACCATACAGTCCTCAGAATTCGTAACAAATTTACATTACGATCGGAACAGTATATTAATCTAGTACGAATCTTCTATTAATGTCAATGGGTGGCAGCAGCTGCTTACTAACAACGGGCTAAACGCTCGTTTGCTTCACCCGTAATCACACAATCACAATATTTGAATCAGAATTTCTTTTCTGAGTATTTGATGTTTGTGTATTTCTTAATGTGACGGGACGGCTCTGTTCACACAATATTGTTAATATTAATTACTTTCTATGCGTGAAAGCCTGTAATTGCTTGATTGTTGAATATAATTAATCTACTTTGTTATAGTGGCTATAGGTTTTCCATTTAATTAATAAATAATGTCTCTCTCAACCAAACATTATTCCGACCTTTAGTTCAGGGTATGCCATTTTTTGTGGGGAATGAGACTGTAGAGGGGGTTTAGGATAACCGGATTGCCATCTGACGTCATCCCCGTAAGCCATACACGCGCACCCACACACATACACACACAAACGCAATTCCTGGTAACTGTTCCTGGTAATTCGGTGTTGCTGAGACTACTGTTTTAGGGACCTTCCGAAACACGAAGCGTCATATTAGTTTGCCAGCCGGAAACAAACCCGTGAATCCAAAGATGCTCGGGTTTGGCATGAGGCCCTATCCGTTACATTCATATGACTCACACACGGGTAGTAAGCAACGGCATTATGTTGAGATTGAAGACTTGCGAAGATTCATTGAAATCTCCAAAACACTTGTTAAGCGTAGATATTATGTAAAACTATCTGTTTGAAGAGGCCTAAGCCCTTTGATAAGGCACTTTGATAAGCATTGAACTTACCTAATAGATAAATTCGGCAAAAAGAAAATCATAGCACATTTTTTTATCTCAAACATTGTATAAAAGTCGTACCTCGGGAAATGCGTCAGCAAAGGCGGGGTCTCTATGTCGGTTGACGTAGTTGGTGAGTGCGGGCTGAAAGGCCGGCGAGGGCGGCACGAACGCGAGACACACGGCCAGCAGCTCCCAGCCGCGGAGCAGCGAGTCCCGCAGCGGGTTCTCGGTGGTTTGTCTACACAACTGAACGTACAGCTCGTCGCGTAGTCTGTAAGATTTAGTAGAACATATCAGGCTATACGATAATAATTATCACCATCATCCCGTCTATATTCTACCTCACTAAAGGGGCATGGACCTCCCCTAATTAGGAGGTGGATTAGGCCGTAGTCTACCACGCTAGCCTAATGGCAGACTTCACACGCCCATGCGGGCATGCAGGTTTCATCACGAAGTTAGAAGTACCCATTGAGTACATTGGTATCTACAATGTAGACCCTTAGTTCCCAAAGTGGTCCAAGTGGACCCCAGGGGTCCACTGGAGACTCGACGGGGGCCTACGTTCGCGTACGCAAATTTCCATAGTTAGATTTAATCTTCACATTTTTTGTCGAGTTTTGGGAATATGGTAGAAATGTGCAGGGGGTCCACCGGAACCAGCTAAATTTTGAAAGTGGTCTATGAGAAAAAATGTCTGGGAACCTCTGATGTAGACCGTACATGATTAGAAAAAACTCAATGGTACCGGACGGGGATCGCACCCATGACCTTTCGATCGTAAGCCGTGTCTGACACCACTAAACCACCATTGTATAATAATAATCTTTATTTCACACTAAAGCGTACATGTTCTATAGCGTCATGCATAGATAAACTTTTAAAAAGTTTAATCCAACTAAATAAAACCTATTCTGTGTCTGAACTACGAGTAGCTCTGGATGAGCTAACAGATCCACTCGTATTTCAGTCATCAGCGCTCCTTGTGCACACATAACGTTGTATCTCTGACTCTAAAACTAGGCAGTATGCTCCAAATACTTCGAAGCACCAATAAACAACGTATCATAGCCTATGACAAACTGTGGTGTCTGCCTACCTTCCATGGGATACCAACGTAAATGTTTGTGGTAAAGGGGCGTCCATTAATCACGTGATGTTTTAGTAACTTTTTAAACCCCCTCCCGTGGTGAGGTTTTAGACCCCCCCCCCACCCTCTCCTCCCTCTCCTACCCAAAATCGCGTGTATCTTTTAATACAAAGTATTTTAAAATTCCGGGCCGTTTTTTCGGTTTAGAAATCGCGGGCTCAACGAAAAAATAAATAAACGTGGTATCTCACTAGACCCCGCTCGTCCTTGTGATATTTTATGATTTTTTTCCGAACGGCCTCCCATCCTTTCGAGCCTCACGTGATTAATCGACGCTCCCTAAGTCGGAGCATAACCAAAACACATCAATCGACCCTGCTGAAATTTGTCTGACATGAAACGCACACTAAATATAAGACATCAATATTCATAATTCAACATAAACTAAAAAAGTTACAACAGTACCACAAAAATAAGTTATAACGATGTACCTGCGCCGTATTTTTAATGTGTTTACGTGGGTAAAATTTTCGTCGGTTATTCGTCGAACGTGAGCGCGTCATTGTGACGTTCACTATTTGCTTGACTTCCATTTGTTTTCCACTCACTATACAGATGTTACGAGTGAGAAAACACGAGTTTATTTTATTTCATTACATTTTCAACCTTAGGCGTATTGTAATAAAATCTTTATGGAATTAGTGCTTACGATCTGTTTTAATCGGCGTTTGTTAGCAACCTTCTGCGCCAACGAACAATGCCGATTTAATTTATTTTTGTGGTATTACTGTAATAAAATATTCTGTAATAAATCAACGTCGACAAACAAACAGACATACAGATGTACGACAGCAACTCATAGATTCTATTGAGTTCCGATTTGATATTATGAACTTCGGAACCTTAAAGGAAAGGCGTATCTCCTAACAGCTCATAATAGCACTCACTTCTCATTGGTAAACGTCGCATGCAGAATGTCCTGCGCCACAGAGTTGAGCGTCATGCCAGGTCGCGCCTTCCGATCGCCCATGTATATCTGAACAAGTCTAAACAAGTCTATTGCCGCCTTCTTATGCGCCTTGTCCCAGTCTGCGCCAACCATTGGTGCGCTGATTGAGGACGAGGTCCACGATAGCATATCGCGCACTGATGCCTGGAGATTAAAAAGATTTTTAAATATTTATTTATTCAAACTCATATGCGAGGGGTACAAAAACAAAAGCGACACTTTCCCTGCAGTAATCTAAAATTGATAATAAATAGTATCATAAATTCAGAATTTTCCTTTAAGTGAATTACGCCTTTGCCAGAAAATATCCACTCTTCCATATCCATAATTAATAGCTAAGGTGTATAAAGAAGCAATTAGAATACGCGCCATTTTAAGACGCTGGCTACTATGACCTTGACACGATAGGACTAAATTTCACAGACCGCCATTTGAAACTTTACTGTGGTAAAGGTTATAAAAGATTACAAAAAGCGATGATGGTACCGGCATAATAATAGCGACCATTCATTTTATCGTCGGCACGAAAGTCGTTGAAGGATGAATAGGATATTGAGCTGTATTTCCAAGACGCGCCTCAAAAGATTTCTAACAAATTCATCGCTATTTTAGAGCAGTCCTAGGGCCAGAAACTTATAAAGGCTTATATAGAATTTAAAAGGCAGGTGATGAAAAACTAGAAAACGATTATCAGCCATACTTAAATATTAACCTACGTAAACAGGCTACGTAGGGGCACAGATTCTTCTGAGGTAAGAGTATAATTAAAAATGTCTAACCTTCCTCCTAAAGATGCCTTTGTTGAAGTTCAGGTTGTCCTTGGCGAATATCTCGATGTCCTGTTCGACGGGTGCGGTGCGGGCCGCGTGCGCCCGCACGGGGCTGTACAGCGCGGGAGCACCCTCGTCCACTCTGTCCGCGCTCACGACCGCGCCACCGCCCGCACCCGCACCGCCCCCTAGCGAAGACGTCTGGTAACAATCACAATACATTCAACCTACTGAAGACAACTTCACTGGTAAGCACTTAAAGATATTTTATCATCATCAGCGCTTGGAAATCCACTACTGGATCTCCTCCTCAAAATGGAAGAGCCAACCATAATCTGCACGCTTGACAAACGTCTTGGAATAGGACAATGCTGCTGCCCACCATTCCAGTAGATCCCTTGGCTAGTTCTCACAGCACCCACGGAAACAAATGGAGTAACGTTATTATTAAACCGACGCTATACAGCAAAAATTTTTCAGCACAAAAACTTAAGGGAAATAATGACTACAGTCCACGCTTCAGTCGAGGGAGCAAACCATGCATCATATCCAGTCATATTGCGACGCGTTCATCGCTTTCTCCCTCGTCACGATACTCGCAACCGTAATTCTTAACCCTAGAATTATCCCGACTTAAGTCAGGATATACACTGGTGGTCAAGTGATGCTAGACACGACCCGCGATCAAAAAGGTCACGAGTTCAATCCCGATTACGTACAACTACGTTATTTTAAATGCATGTATGATCTACATCAGAGGTTCCCAGACATTTTTTTCTCATAGACCACTTTCAAAATTTAGCTGGTTCCAGTGGACCAGCTACATTTCTACCATATTCCCAAAACTCGACAAAAAATGTGAAGATTAGATCTAACAATAGACCCCCGTCGTCTCCCGTGGACCCCTGGGGGTCCACCTGGACCACTTTGGGAACTAAGGATATACATTGTAAACACCAATGTACGCAAAGGAGAAGGAAAACTTCGTGACTAAACCTGCATGTCCACATGGGTGTGTGAAGTTTATCTACCCACACTAGGCCAGCATGATAGACAACGGCCTAATACCCTTTCTATTGAGCAGAGATCCGTTCCCCTATAGTGAGGATAAATATGGACTGGGGATAATGAAGTCTAGGTGACCTGCTATTATTGCAGATGTGTCTATGGAATGGGTTAAAATGGCCGAATTAGGTCATGCTTATAAACCCCAATCAGAACTTGCGACTAATGTTATTCAGACACCAGTTGTAATCTAATGTTTAAGAAATCTTCGTAAATACATCAGACTTAAATCAGATGTTAGAATCGTTGTTTAACCCATCATCATAACCCATTACCCGGCCGTAGTAATAGCTGCTTAACCCACAGAGCGGGTCGAATGCCGGCCACTAATTACAATATGACCTACACAAACATTACATTGTAATATATCTCTGTATGGTCCTCAAAGAGACTCCGAAACATCAGATTGATGTCTCCACGAGAGAAAATATCTTTAATCATAAATAATCTTAACTTACCCTATGGATACCCGGCGACGGCTGTCTCTCTCTATCAAACCCGACGAACGTGTTATAGTAAGAGACGCCATGATTCATGTATTCAACGTCGGTAGGTCTGTGCGCGTACGTATGCGGTAGGTATACGCCCGAACCGTCATCATCGTCGGGCGTTCGCGCGCCACCGTCCGACGATTCGTTATCCGGCTCGTGCCCAGACAACGAGCGAGACTCAGATCCGGAACGGGAGTGAGACCTGGATGACCCGGATTCGCCGTCTGAACCAGAGCCGCCGCCATATCGGCCTCTACCTGAAAACGTTACACAACTAAAATTAACATATTTTTTAATTTTTGCCGTAAACAGCTTTCAACTCAACTGATTATTAGCCACTACAGCCCATGTCATCTATAAAATGTTCGAAATAGAGTTTCGAAATATTGATAAAATAGTCGAATTATTGGTAAAATATTCGAAATATTGGTAAAATGGTCAAAATATTGGTAAAATATTCGAAATAACTACCAACCCGCACCAGGCCAGCGCGATAGACTACGGCCTAAACTCCCTCCTGATAAGGGGAGGTCCGTGCCGCTGTAGTAGGTCTGAATATGGACCGGTTGTGATGATGATGATTCGAAATAAAAATTCGAAATATTAGTATAATATTCTGTAGCGTAGCGTAGCGGGTTAATGGGTATAATGTTAAGGGTTGATAACTGGTTTATATTAGTTTATTGAAATAACAGAAAATATAAATCGACGCCTCCACAGACTATAACGGTAAAGACAGGTTACTGTAAAAAAATATTACTGCATATTTGAAAACATCACTTTTAATTACACTGGCCCTATTTTTTATATATTTTTATCATTATTTCACAGTTATTTAAACAATAATTTTGTTCGACTGGTGATAATTTATGGCACTTTTTACCAGAATATAAACGTAAAGGTATTATAAGTAGTTAAAATCATACAGAAAATCCACGATCGTCATTAATTTATCGCAATTGTTGCTCATTGGTTAAAATGTCAACAAGTACAAGTGTACATGTAGGCTATGGTACCGACTATTAGAAAAAAGTCATACAAACAAAATTGTAAGAGTTATGATTATCAAAATTAAAAACATTTTTGACGTTAATTTATTCTACATTCTTTCAGTAATTATTGCCAATAACTTTAAAATTAAAGAAAATATTATGTTTTCTTTTTTTTAAGAATGAATGAGATTCAATTGACGAAACGAATATACCGGGCAAATATGAGTGACATTGTAGGAAGAGGGCGCCCAAGAAAAACTTACCTTGACCATATCAACAACTTGTTTCAAAAAAGTCAAGTTCGAAGGATCCTTAATGGACGATAAAAGATGTATAGATGTGGATGAGGCGAAAGGTGTGTCAGGATCGTAGTACGTGGCAAACTGTGGTCTCTGTCTACCCTTATGGGATATCGGCGTGAGTGTAAGTATGTATGTAATGTTTTGTTATTTTTCCTATAAAGTGGGAGATTTTGGTTTACTATTCATGGCGGAAGTCGATATTTGCAATTATTCACAACATTACTGCGTGCGTGTTTTACAATGGCAAAAAAAAATAAAGGGTGATCTCATTGCACTGTCGTTGAGCCCCACTCCACGCCCCGATGCTGTATACTGGTTGGTTTTGAACATCGCGATCGGTTTCATAATTCATAATGCCATTTCCAAAAGTAAATAGACATGTCCCAAAGCCCCTACTTATAACAAATTTAACATTCAATACCTTTGTTCTACTCATGATAAAAACATAATTTACTTCTTTTATGCCCTTCTTAAATTAAAGAAATTGTTCCAGTCTTGTTAATTTCACTTCTTGTTCAATCTGATTTTTCTTTAAAGGCCCTTCCTTTGTAATGAAACCTTCATGCCTGCGTGGATGTGTGAAATGTACCAACCCGCACTAGACTAGCATAGTAGACTACGGCCTAATCCCCCTCCTGATTAGGGGAGGCGCGTGCCCCTGTAGTGGAGACGAATATGGACCGGGGATAATTGAGGAATGATGAAAGAGGAACTCACTGGACAATTTCGCCTGTTGTATGATATAGTCCTGCAGCGGCAGTAGGTGCTGCATGCCGCGCAGGTCCCAGTTGCAGTACAGCGGCGAGCTGCCGCCCTCGTCCTCTTCCTCGTCGCCATCGATTGGCGGCTCATCGATGTCTACCGGCCTCTTATGCCCTATGTTCATAATATAAAACCTAATTTTGTGTACATCAAATCCATCAATCCCCCTCCTAATCAGAGGAGGTCCATGCACCTGTAGTGGGGACAAATATAGACTGGAGATGATGATGAAATCCACCACTAATAGATGATAGAGTAAAATTTGATTATAAATGAAAAAAGAAGCCCAAGCTAAAGCCAGTCACCTTCCAGCCAATGAGCCACAGCATCAATATGCTGTGGTGTTAGACAGATTCATCTTATACAGATGTTCTTTAAAACTATAACGGCTTGTGAATGCCCCTATAAGGCCGCGTAATTGTTGCCTACTGAGCCCGAGAAGAATCCCTTATCTCAAACCCTACTCATAAAAACACATACATAATTTTAGTTATACTAATTTGTTGAAATTAAAAGACATCTCCAATTTATGTTAATTTTATTTTCAAGAGTCTAAAGCTGCCATACAAAATTAATAATATTTCCGTTTCAAAAACCGTAGTACCATTTAATTTGTGTAATATATATAATTTATATTCAAAGGGGGTTAGCGATTTATTAAATACCTTTTCTTTTATAAAAGATAAATTAATAAAAAATAAATTAAGGGTAAAATAAAAAAACAAAGTACTATTTCGCTAACTAAATAAAACAGTAGTATCTGTGTTTTTCCTTTATAGGTATAATTTTTTTTTAGGTGTTTATAAATGCGCAATGAAACGGCATCGCTTACGTCTGGACTTCGTGCGGTCTCTGGGCGCGGCCGTCCTCTCCAGCCGCTGGTTGTGTTTCTGGACGTTGGGCTCGGTGAGCGGGGGCTCCAGATTCACGCATTTCAATTTGTAATTTACTGTAGCGGGGCAAAAATTAAATAATTATAAACATATTTCATGACATATTTATATTGTAATGGTAGAAATCGCACGCAGAGGAATAGAGAAAACAAAAGATTATTAGTTTTGGAAAAAGAATTTCGTCGCGCTAATATCCCATAATACGAAAAAGTGTCACTTTTAAATACCAAGTTTTTAAAAGCACCACTTTTACTTTAAAATATTTGTTTTTTTTTTAAATTTTGAATTAAAACTAATAAATAATTAATAATTGAAATAAATAATAGCGTGACTCCATCCATTCCCATGAATGCTGTGATAACTAAGAAATATACCAGCATAATGGGCAGCACCGTTAACCTTTTATTCAATCAAAATCTACTGCGATATCCGCTTGCTTCCATGACGTGCACCTTATGGCAAAACCACAGGATATATTTTGGACAGTGTGCGCAGGAATTAAACTCTTCCGTTTTTTTAATTCTCCCATCCCCCTTTCACCATCGGACTACTACGCGCCCGGCGGACTATCACCCCTACCTCGTAGACATCCCTGTCATCCGTATGAAGCGATTTGCTTCTACGTTCATAATAGGTGCATCCAAAGACTGGAATAATCTTCGTGCATAAATATTTCTATCCGACTACAATGTAGATGTTTTTAAGACAAGAGTGAATTTGTTTTTATTAAGCTAGTACGTTTTACCACCCTAAGTTACATCGCTACTTACCATCAAGTGGGATTGTAGTAAGTTAAATATGGTAAAAAAAAACCCTCCTTTTTACGAACTTCTGAGGGCTAATGATAATGACGAGGGTGTGATGATTACATCGCTGACACGTCTCGCTCACCGGCCGCGACGTTGTCCTGCTCGTTGGCGGAGGTGAGCCGCACGAAGTTGTGGTGCGGCTCGTGGGGCGGGGTGCGGTGCTTGCTGCTGCCCGACGACACTGATGTTTTGCTCGAGCTGTACCGCTCAGGTTCCGCATGTTGCCGTCTGTATTGAGCGCATTAATTTTATCCAGAGGTCCTCAAACCTTTTTGTCTTATAGACCACTTGTAATGTTTTTCACTTTTGGATAGACCCCCAAAGATTATTCAATGTGAAAATTTTGTAAATTTATTAACTTCAAATGTGTTTTGCCAGTTGGCGTGGATCTCCTGCACGTCATCGTCAACCCCTGGGAGTCTATATGGATCACTTTGGGTATCAATGGTTTAATCGATCTAGAAAGGAATGTTAATGTTTTAGACCAGGGGTCGGCAAAATTTTCTGGACGCGGGTCAAAATCAACTAAATTGTGAACATTAAAGAGACGTTTGGGTCAGAGATATTTTCGTACTTTCCAAATCTTTTTGATTTTTATATATTTTATTTTCGAAACTAACACGGGTCATGTGAAATTATCAAATACTTTATTCAGCGACGGACATCCTAGGTTGCCGACCTCAGACATTTAAAAAGGATGAGGGAGATACGACTGACGAATACCGGTAAAATGTGAATCGTCAAGGTCAATTTCGTACCACCTTTAATAGATTAAAATGTATGCAAAGAAGTCTGAATGAGTCGAAAGAGATATATCAGAATCGCAATATGCTGCCCTTTTGGAATACCAACATGAATAGATTTGTGTATTACTTTAATATTTCTACAATACATAAAATAGCCAAGATTATAGGATCTTAACTCCATTTTAGCTCTATTGAATCCTATAATGAGATCCATGGGCTGATTGTTAGGAGTTAGTTGGGTTCAAATATAACTAGGAGACATAGATTTGTTTTCAGAAACAAATTAAATGATTTTACTGTTTCCGTTTCATGACATATGCACATAAACAGTCATCAGTATTTTTAAAATACCCTCAATAAAAATTAAAAGAGTGAAACCATTAAAACTCTTCAAAAAATTTAATTAATCATGAAACATACAAACAAACTCACAAACATCAAATGCATACGCGATCTAGATTTTTTAACATTCCGGGTAAAAAATTAAATTGTAATATATAATATACCGCTGTGTAACCAAATACCTTGTAAAGTCCCTCGCCGGGTGCCAGTTAGACGAGGCCGCGTTGTGACGTAGGTCCAGACTGGTCTGTCTGAACGGCTTGTCGACACTATACACCGCTTGCTTCTCGGGATACCTGTCCATGCGCTCCAACTCCGCTAACCGATCTTTGTCCAGATGCCTAAAAGAAACATAATTTGAGCAATCAAGAATGTGATGCGTTAAATTTGACCAAAAAGGAAACTGATACTGAGGACCAAATTTGGGGTCCTGTCTTGTCGGAACACCAATCAACATACATATATATCACAGAGCCAATTATTATAGAGCTATATATATTACTCTGATTCGGATAATTATATAGATGAGCATAATCTCTATTGCACTTTGGAAGTTTGGTAAGAAAAACACACATTTATACAGTTAGTAAGCAATCAACAAAATAAAAATAATTTATAAATGAATTTTACACTTAAGGCCTAGAGTTCTAAAATCATTCAAACTTTATTTAATATATAACTATAATCATGTATTTCACCCCGGGTAGTCTAAACATACACACAAAATATCAGGGCCTTCATCATCAACATCATCATCACGTCTGTAGAAATAGCCTGATGAACAGTGAGGTCTTTTGGCGCATCCACACATGCCCGCCGGCACGCGCGGCTTTTGGATGCCAGCGGCAGTTCGCTTGCGGCTTCGACATCGAGTGGTAGCATGCATGTACGAGTATGTTTCTCTTTATGAATAATGACACACAACTGCGATACACACAATTATACTATAGTCAAACATTCCACTCCTACTTATATCACTAACATCGACGACAGTCACAAAACTACTGCGAAAATTGCAATCGAAACCACAGGCTGCCGGTAAAGTCGGCGGCATGTGTGGATGCACCATTAGAGGAGCTTGCTTTATTACCTTAAATAAATATGTATACACTTCCATCAAGATTAGATTGCAGGCGAAAATTTTGATACCAACCAAATGTTTCTTAGGCTCATCATGAAACCATTTATCATGATTAATTTGACATGATCAGACAGAAAAAATGCCTTAAAAAATTCATCCCACCGTATAGGCTATGGAGGTGGCAGCGAAAGCGTTATGGTGATGGTTGTATCCTGAAAAGCTTAGTTACAGCAAATTGATGTTAGTTTAAAAGTGTTCCGTCGCGCACCTGTCAGAGAAGCGCTCCCTCGCGTGGCGCGAGAGCTGGTGCGGCCGCTCCAGGCTGTGCATGACACGCGCGCCGCCGCCCGTTGCGTCCGTGGCCAACGAGATGGACGACACCAGCGACGGCCGCGCTGCTGTCGTCTGCCAAATGTCAGACAGTACAACAAAATATGCAGGGACGGATTTAGAACCATAAACATCTAAAAGTACGTACAACTACCTTCTTTTACGAGTGACAAATGCCTCACGTTTCCAAGGGCACAGTCACGGATGGGTATATGGGGGCTTACACCCAATAAAAACCTCTCAGCGTTCTCCTACTGAACCTGAACCGCGGAAGTCGCATTACAATGCTGTGCTATATACAACTACGTTACCAAATCCAATGTCTTACCAATATTATAAATGCGACAGTATGTATGTATGTATGTTTGTTAGTCATCTTCATCAGACAGGATTAATAATATTACATTCTGGACACATTCACATACAATAATCTATCTCCAAACCCTACTTTGGATCTTAATTCTTTTATCTTGCATCATACTCCCCAGTCCATATTCATCCCCACTACAGGAGACAGTCCTCCCCCCATCATGGGGGGGGGGGATTAGCCCGTAGTATACCACGCTGCCCTAGTTGGTAGACTTCACACATCCATGCAGATTTACCTTTATTACGAAAAGTACATTATAATACCAACAGATGGCGTTAGACATAAAATAAACATATATATAGTTTATTGAAATTAAATAAATAAGTTTGTGCGTAATAATAAGAGTATGCCTCGCCTGCAATATCCTCGGTCCACAAAGCAGGTCACTCAAAGTCCACTCACTACCAAACAGTACAAGCTGAGTCAATCCGTCATTGTTGTGTTTGAGAACATGCAAATATTAGAATTGTTCGAAAGAGGCTTTTGCTTAATTAATACTTTCACTTCTCCATATTCTCGAATTTCATTTTAAGACAGTTACAAGACTAAAGCTCGCCTCGATACGTCATCTGTTAAAATGTTATGAATGTACTCAATACGGTCTTGTAAAAAGTACATTTATGTAATAACAAATACCTGTAAAAATGGAGTCGGTTGAGGTTTTTGTAAGGGACTACTGGGGCTTTGCGGCGAGGCGGAATCACAGGAGGACCCGCCGGCTGACTGCTGTTTAAGCTGCAAACAAACAATAAAAAAACATAATATTCACTGTGCCACCCTGGCATAATAGCAGGGTCAGTCTATCTCTGTCCTTGAGAGTCGCGAACACCGTTAGTAATCTAGATTACAGGCGGCCCTCGACTAAAGTCGAATTGTGCGAAAGTAGAATGTGCTAAAGCACATTCT
>WUAW01006331.1:11957-36134 GCA_017165845.1 Thaumetopoea pityocampa | reverse complement strand
TAATCCAATTTTAAACTGAAACGCTTCTTCTGATAAATTGCAAAAATGTAATTACGTCATTGTTCTATTTGGTGAGCGATATGCTAGGAATTCACGTCCACGATAAATATATGTGATAAAAGTAATTTATTTTTTATAGATACCAAGGTTTCATAGAAACGTACCGTGACCCGAGTGGCCAACGCGGTGAATTTGAAGGATTCGTGGCGATGGTGAACAAGGAAATGTCTAAAAAGTTCGGCCGACTCGTTGACGGAGCGGAGCGGTTTATCAAGTGGCTACCGTGGGGCGAGGATCTGGAGAAGGACACATTCCTCAGACCGGACTTCACCAGTTTGGAAGTGTTGACATTCTCAGGAAGTGGAATCCCAGCTGGAATTAATATACCTAATTGTAAGAGAGTATGATTCTTTATTATAGTTATTTTACACTAGCTTCATCTCTAGTAACAAAATATCATCAACAGCCTGTGAAAGTCCACTGCTGGACATGGGCCTTCTCGGGGGATTTGCCATAATCTCCACACTTGGCAGTGACGCTATTATTAAGCCGGCGCCACACAGGAACATGTAAATAACAATATATAAATAAATTTAATGTAATTTTTTTAGTTGTGAAAAAATACATAACATACAGCCAGAGCTTCACATTTATTAGTAAAGAGATCTTAAGATCTATATAAAATACAGGCAAGGGGTATGCTATGTCAGATTATATGATTTGTACTTGCTTGTATGCCTATATCTTAAACTTGCTAGGCAAGTAAAGGAGAATTGTGCATTAACACGTTCCCTGCCAAGCTGCTTTTGCCCGACCTGTCATACAGGCCATTTGAGATTTTCTTGGATTTTATATAATATACTATATATCATGAATATATCATAAATACCAATACTAGAATTTAGAAAAAAAATAGTTAATTATTTATGTTATGGTGAAGATGATAACAACAATTTGACTCCTAAACTTGCGATAAGCTCTAGAAAAAAATATGAAACTCTGCGTCAGCGTGTACCATTTATGGTACACGTGGCCTGGTGGTCAAGTTTAACGTGTACCATAAATGGTACACGTGGCATGAAACGTGTTAAGGAAATATTGGACAACGATGTTAGGGGTAAAAGAGGGATTATGTAAGAGAGATGATGTAAGAGGTGCTGTATGCTGCGGACATAACCTTCCTGTGGGTGCTGTGAGAACCAATTAAGAATGTATCAGGATAAGGGGCAGCAGCGTTATCCTGTTACTCCTTCAAAATCTATTGCCATCCCCAAGACGCCTACCAACTACTGATTCGAACTCATAATCTTACACTTGGCGTATAGGGTCGTACCAACAGGGTATGACTGCTTCTCAAATGCTCTTCAAATTTCAATAACTACCTTCATATTTGAACGCCAGTTTGACTGGATATAGCTGTGCTAATATTGATTGTATTCTAACACCGGTAATTACCTATGTTCCCAATAAAGAATTATAAATTATAATTTTAATATTCGCTACATCGCCCTGTTAGATTTGAATCCAATTTGAGACAGCTTATGAAAAATTAAGTTTTTTCTATGGAGCTGTCGACATAGTCATCAGAGCTATGCTATATTTGCCATTAAAAGCTTTGGTGAGACTAGAAAAAACAACTTTTCAGACACTCGAAATTCATACACTCATATAAATGTTTTTTTTTATATTCGTGCAGATGATGAGATTCGACAAAACGAAGGCTTCAAGAACGTGTCTTTGGGTAACGTGATCCCGGCCGCGTACAAGGAGTCCAACGTTCCGTTCCTCTCGGACAGCGACAAGCAACTACTGGAAAAGTACAGGGTTGCCGCTTTTGAGGTGAGCAATAATATACGTTTAGGGGCACAGTGGTGATAATTTTGCTGTAACGAAACTTAACTGAATTTAGGCTCTCCCTATCTTTTTCTAATGTCAAACACCAAAATGAGATAGCTACAGTTATGGCGCTGTCAGTTTTAAAATTAAGAAAATTAGACGTGCTCGCGGAATATGCTGACTAAAGATACACAGAAACGTAACATTTTTAGTATCTTTTGACAAATGTAGGTTGATACTCGCTAAAAATGTTAGCTATCTCGTTTTGGTATTTGGTATTAGAAAAAGATAATAGTCTAAATTTAGTTAGGTTGACTTACAGCAGAGTTACCCACATAGTGTATCTGTACTATAATCTAAATAGTTTTTGAAAAAAGGAATAAATAACAAAAAAATCGTTAGGTATTTATTACATTCACTTGGTGTCTACTATTTTCCTATGTGATTTATAATTATTACAAACACACACTGTATATAAATTCATTTTCCAAAGCTAACAAACAATCGTGTTAATATCATGAAATATTTTTATTAAAGTTTTTTTTTTATGGAATATAAATAACTCAGTGGCTTATAATTATGGCCAAGCATCCATCTCGCGATTGCAATAAATTTAAGTATATTTCTAACAGATGTTATTTGAATGAAAGAAAAGGTTTCATACCGCTGCTTCTATTATCATATTTTCCCTTCTCATTTGAAAAGAACTGCTGTCCCCAGTCCGAATTCGTCCCCACTACAAATTAGGCCGTAATGTAGCACGTTGGCCTGGTGGCTGTTGGTAGACTGGGTGCGTAAAAGAACTGTACATTATTATAATTTATTACAATGGTTATGTTCCCGTCAAGGTACAAGTAGGCTTGCACGAGTTGCTTGGCCACGGCAGTGGCAAGCTTTTGGCACAGAACGCTGACGGCACCTTCAACTTTGACAAGGAGAAGGTCAAGAACCCGCTCACTGGTAAGTGGACTACACATTTTTATAAGACGCATATTCTTTATAATAAGTACATTGGTGGTCAAGTGGTGCTAAACACCCACTATCCAAAAGTTTACGTGTTCGATCCCGTTCCCATACCACTGCGTTATTTCAAATTTATGTACGGTCTACTTTGTAGACACCGATGTACTCTACGGAGACGGAAATCTTCGTGAGGAAGCCTATATATCAGCATGGCTGTATGAAGTGTACCGACCCGCAACAGGCAAGCGTGGTAGACTCCGGCCTTATTCCCCTCCTTATAAGGGAAGGTCTGTGCCCCTGTAGTGGGGACGAATATAGACTGAGGATGATGATAGAGATGATGATGATGATATAAGAATGCTTTCAGTGCCACACACACATTGCTTTATACTTATACTGTGCAGAATAGCCTCCTGTTGTCATATTATTTGATACAATGCTATGTCGGGCCTGTTCATACAGTTTATTTTGTGTATTTTCTTTAGATTATTCATATTTCACAAGTAAAATAATTAACATGCTCAGTCTTCAGTACGGTTTCACATCTATCTTCTTTCTTAATTTATTGTATTTGGTCGATTTGATACAGTTCTGTCAATATCCGCTGTAGAAGTATCATAAACTTAGGGATAGTTATCTGTGAAAATAAAGAAAATTGCACGGGAAAGAATGGAAGGTCCTCCGATGGAGTCCTCCGACCAGAGTAACAAATCTAGAATAAAGGACACAATGATATATAGACGCGTTGTTAGTAGGGTTAGTTAAATAAACAATTGCTATAACTATTTACAGGTTGTTGTATTATTGAGGGAATTATTTACAGTTTGATATTGTTCATATTTACAAATATACATAAAATAGGGATAAAAATATATAAATGAGCAAGGAAGAAATTTTGATAAATTATCCCCTAATGAGTTAAATATTTTATCTGAGCAAACTACTAACTCTTTAAGATAGGTTCTTGAGATGTTGCCAGTGGGGAATCCCAACGGGTATTTGACTAGCTAGTCTTAATAAAATAATTTTTATTTCTGCTTCTCTTCAAATTCAGTCATTTATATTTTACACGTAGGCAAACAGATCGAGTCTTGGTACACCCCGGGTGAGACGTACGACAGCAAGTTCACAACGCTAGGGTCCGCATTCGAGGAGTGCAGAGCCGAAGCGGTAGGGCTATATCTCTCATTGGAGCCGGAAATCTTGAAGTAAGTATGACAACGTCGCGTATACCATTTCTGTAACCTATCTAGTATCATCATGGCCTAAGTGTCTGCTGTGACGTCCGGAGATATGGCTGTGGGGCGGATTCAGGTGACTGACTGCCATTTGACGTCATCGCTATAAGTGCTCACAATGGTGCTAATTTTGCTGTAACAGAACTTAACTAAATTTAGTCTCTCCCTATCTTTTTCTAATGTCAAACGTCAAAACGAGATGGCAAATATTTATAGCGAGTACCAACGTATTTTCTGTTAAAGGATTAAAAAAAATGTTGCGGTTTTGCGTATCTTTAGTCTGTGTTCCGTGGTCTCGTCTAAATCTTTTAATTTTGACGTGTCTAAACGAAACTGACAGCACCATAATTGTAGCTATCTCGTTTTGCTGTTAGACATTAGAAAAAGATAGGGAAAGACTAAATATAGTTAAGTTCTGTTACGGCAGAATTACCACCAATATAGGTATCGGTATCATGGTAGGCCATGACTTGCGACATTGAGACATCAACTGGGACTCACTGATTTATGTGCCTTCTTTAACACTGAACCATGAAAATGTTAACGTGCTTGAGCGGGGGTTTGAACCCTAAGCTCTTGGATTCTTTTCCTTATTTGTTTTAAATAACTTTGGGAAAGTACGCCGACTAGTTTGGATGCGCGCCCTACATAAATGGCGTGTACGGACCTTCATGCGGCGGTATGCGGCAAGCGTCAACTCGTTAAAAAAGATCGAATTCGTAGTGGTTTCATAAGTTTCATAAGTGTTTATTCCACACCACCTTTCACTGTCAGGAGAAAGTGTTCATTTCTTATGTTGTTGTAGCAGAATGAGTCGGGTATATTACGACAACTTGCGTAATGTATATTAAGCAAGTGATCCGTTACTTAAAAAAAATTATGAGGCTTGAGCTATTCAAATAGGTCAATAGATTCGGTCCTAGTAGTGTTGCGTGTGCAAGACCGATACGAGGCTCATTAAGTCTTAGTTTTGAACCAATTTACTGTTTGTATTGTTCTTTCATACCCAATCTTTCTCTTACTACACGAGCAATCACCTACAATCACACCCTTAATAGAAACCTAATTACTACCCATCGAACTAGGTTTTGTTCTTATCAAGCAAAGACAAAGAAAAGAAGTTGTGACAAAGTAGGGCTGATCAGTATTTACATGGAACTAGCTAAACCTGCGGCTTCGCTTTGTGATGGTGATGATTCTCGGTATTGTTGTATTCTGCTAGTCTTGCATGCAAGACTACAACTGGTTTCTGTGTAATACTAATACAGGGATTTTTTAAAGAACATTCTCGAATCCTACAATCACTCAAGCCAAGCCATTCATAAGGAAATTATTGGAATTCTTCTCTAAGTCTTATACGAGTTAGTACAAATATGTATCGTCTGTAAAGGCTAATATTTCCATTATTTTAACTCTGTGAAATATCTTAAGTAGCTGTTATTAATTAAAATATTTTTTTTTAGGATTTTCGGTCACACCGGCGAGGAGGCTGAGAATGTGATGTACGTGAACTGGATGAGTTTACTGTGGAACGGCGCCGCCAGAGCCACTGAGATGTACCTGCCGTCCACCGAGACGTGGCTACAGGTAATGCACACGTGACGTTTGACGGTGATAGGTAAATACTCTTTCATCATCATCATCATCTCCAATTCATATTCGTCCCCACTGTAGGGGCACCGACCTCTCCTAATCAGTAGAGAGATTAGGCCGTAGTCACGCTGGTGTAGTATGGTTGGTAGAGTTCACACACTCATGCGGGCATGCAGACTTCCTTACAAAGTTTCCCTTCTCCGTTGAGTACATTGGTGTCTACAATATAAATCATACATAAATTAGAAAAAACTCAGCGGTAAAGGATCGGTATTGAAACCACCACCTTTCGATTGTAAGTCGTCTTTGACAGCACTAGACTACCAAACTTTAAACACTATTTAAATCCAATCAATTTATTTTGCAAAATATATAGGTAATATATATATGTTAAAATATTGAACAATGTAACATAATATTCTGCTTTGAGGCCTGCTAACAGGCCGTATTTAGGGCGGGCGCACTCCGCGCTGTGGACACAAAGATATATTTACGCCGTGGGACCCATTCGGTTAGTGTACGGCGAGCGGCCCTGTTGCAGACTTCGATTTGTCATGGACAACCTTTGTATGGACAGGATTGTAAAATATATAATCTATATACTATTATAAAATTGTTAAATGTCAAATTATCAAAAATCAATATTTAAGTGTTTAAATATCACCACTCAAATCGACTAATTAAGGGCTTCTGAAATCAAATCCGTCGATGTTTGGTTTGTTTGTTTCTTTGTTCGGGCTTCACGCAAAAACCAGCGAGTATATTTTAGTGAAACTGTTACAGTCTTAAAGGTACTACTATTCCGACTTAAATACTGCGACATGTTTTATCAAAATCGGTCTAGTAGAAGTGAAGATAGAGCTTGATCCCTGTTTTATTAGAAGGTATGAGATGTCAAGTAAAAGTAGTTATATATAGGAATAGAAAAAATACAAAGTTATCAAATAATTGTATTTTCAACGATTTTTGACATTTAAGGACATCAGTGCGAGTGAAAACGCGGGTAAAAGCTAGTCAATGGTAAGGGCAAAGTAGAACAGTTTTAATCCAGCAAAAGACCATTATGGCATAAGAAAATGACTGTTTATCGTCGTAGGCTCACGCTCGCGCTCGTTTCGTACTAATGCGGCTGTTGGAGCTGGAAGGCGACGGACTGCTCACCGTCCGGGAGACCGAGCCCGGGAAGAACTTGCTGTTCACGCTACAGAAAGATCGTCTTGCCACAGACGGGAAGAGAATTATAGGTACGTACACTTTAACCCTTCGGATATTTATTGCCCAAATTATTTTACAAGATAGGGCGTTTCACGCAGATTTCACTGCTAAGTGATTTACAATGTATAATTATAAACTAACGAGATACTATTTAGTTTTTTGACGGCTTTGTGGACAATAATTTGGGTCCCCGAAAGACCTCGACACTCAAAGCACTTTCACTTCGCGAGAAGCGATCGCTCGAAAGATTAGTGGTAGCTGTTTAGTATTAGATTTATGAATACAAATATATTTTTAAGTATGCTATTTTATTTATTTTTTATATTTATGTATTTATTTCCTTCGACGTCAATTCCTCATAAATAAGGGTTGTCACCACCAGTCAAATGTCTGCATCAGCTCTCTGAATTTCGTGAAATCGCGAAGGATCCCGGCTTCACGAAATTCACCCTGTTTAAGGGCATCTATTTGTCTGGTCGGTGACCTTCCTCGACTACTCTTAACTTCCACTTGGCCAACAAGTATTCATTTTTGCAAATGAACAGACTCGCGTCGGGCCACGTGTCCGAAGTATCTGCCATATTAAAGCCATAGCTAACTAAAGACACACTTTTGGTAATAGTTTAAAATCAACCCGAATATAATTTCCTCTTTTACTCAGGCAATTTCTTAACGACACTGCAAACGATAAAAGCGACAGGCGACTTCGCCGCCGGCAAGACGCTGTTCGAGAAGTACAGCCGGCTGGACGAGAGATGGAGTCGCTGGCGCGACATCGTCGTGCTGCACAAGCAACCGCGCAACATATTTGTACTGCCTAACACAGTTATCAACGGTAAACAACATATTTGTACGGCCCAATACAGTCATCAATGGTAAACAACATATTTGTACGGCCCAATACAGTCATCAATGGTAAACAATATATTGTCGTTTACCATTATAGAGTCTAGTTCTGTTCTCAGCCCTGTGGCAAGAAAACACATTGAAGTCCGCAGCCCTTTATAAAATATTAAAGTTTAATAATGTTTATTTATAAATGGTACAAAGAAATGGAGTAATATTATATTTTATTTGAATACATTTACTCCGCAGATACAAAAAAGTTGATCACACATATACCTATTGGTTTTTTTTCCAGGTGACGTCGTAGAACTGAAGCGGTACCCGGCCAGCGCACAGGGTATGATCGCGTCGTGGGCGGATCGGTTTACCGACGGGGACGTGTACACGATTCTTGAACAACTGGCTGAAGCGGACAGTAAATACTTCGCTGAACTGAAGCCTTTGGCCGCAGCGTGACTTGCTCATGACTTATGGCACTTAATGAATTATGACAATTAAATCTGAATTTAACGTAGTCTTATTATTTTATTTGTAAACTATCCTATGCCCGCTACTTAAAGGGACGAGCAATCCGTGAATGCAGCTGGCTCATCGTAATACTTCAGTGATCGCTATACCAAACTAAGTCCAGTAGTGGACATTTGTGGGTTTATATATTTCCTTTTCATATTAAAACTGGTGTCAATTCTGCAAATTTAGGTTCCCCTGTCTTTTTCTAATGCCAAAAAGTTCTACATACGAATTTAGACGTGATTTCGGAACATGCCGATTTAAGGTGCGCAATGACGCCGCAATGTTTTGTTGTGCCTTTTGACAGAAATATCAGAATTGATACCAGTAACTGTCGACTGCATCAAAACTGATCGAGCATTGTGCTGAGCTACATAGTGCTGTAGCTTCCTTTGTAACGATTATAGCAGTATTGAATGTCATACCAGAAATTATTTCCTAAATGTCTCTGAATTCACTGGTCATCATCATCAGTATAACTAACTAGCGACAGCGTTATACTGTAAATAACAGTATAACGCTGCCGCCCGTACATCTCTTAGCTGGTTCTCACAGCACCTGCAGAAATAGATAGTGTGACGCTATTAGTATACGGCGCCACACAGCAATGGTGACGCCTACAACAGTCCCTGGTCAGGTGCCTACAATAATAATCAAATAACAGAGACTCAGATCGTAAGTTCGTACCTACCAAGTTACATTATCAAACATTACATTAATTATTAAAAATAGAGATTAAAATAAGCAAATTAACCTGCCGCACGGTGGGCTGAAAATCAACCTTCATAGACTTCAATATGCAAGTGCCGGATATCGCTTCTATTACTTATTACTATATACAAAAATGACTCGCCGAGTTAATTTTGCACAAAAAATTAAGAATATATGAAACAAGAAAAATATAAAATAAATAGTTGGCATTGTTTCGCGATTTACAAATCACCTATTCAGACTTATTAGAAGTCTAAATCATTGTAATTAATATTTGAGTCAACATTCTTCATATCAATGTTTTTAACTTAGACACTAAAAAGAACCGAAGAATTGTCATATATAAAATAAATAAAAATATTTTGATGATTTAAAAACAATTGGCAGCGATAACAGTGGAATATGTCAAAAAATCATAAATAATTAGTACTATGGTTATAGTACTAATTATTTATAAGCCTGTAAGGATATTACAGTACTAGATTCTTCATATAGGTATCATTTTTGTATATATATAACTAATAGAAGCGATATCCGGCAAAAATCCGTCATTTGCAAATTGAAAATCCCTAAGTCTAAAAAGCCAATTTTCAGCCCACCGTGCGCCGTGCTCCACATCCTAACCTGTATGGCAAGGCCGTAGCCAGGGGGGATCAAACCCGCTTGGTCCCTCCCCCCCCCGAAGTGTAAAAAAAAAAGATATTCCTTTTAGTAAGTAATGAGACTGCAGTTATATACAGTGCGCCGTCTCACTCTGTAGCCACCCCTCCCCCCTCTCCCGAAATTGTTTTCTGACTACGTACTTGTTGTATGGGTCTGACGTCGTGCCCGTCCCCTTCACGCTATTTGTTTGATTACAATACTTACGAATAAGTGCTTATTATAATTTTTACAGGTAAGTATATCCATTATTAGTTGGTGTTGGTGCTTTTGACGTCGCTTTAGACGCGATTCAAATATTTTCTTAAACTCACACATTTTATTGTAGACATCTCCAGTTGTAGGACACCCATACAACAACCACTGCTGAAAACTCGTCCTGACCTGCCTGTGACTGTCGCTTACGTGTTCATTCCAGCCAGCTACATGTAATATGAATATATCGCTCATCCAATAGAACAATGACGTAATTACATTTTTGCAATTTATCACAAGAAGCGTTTTAGTTTAAAATTGGATTATACCCATTTTGTAAATCATATCAATTATCATGATTTTTCATAGTTTATTAATAATTTGAGCATTCTAAAAAACAAAATAAAATTTTAACTTTTTTGCAATTACGTCATTATTCTATTGGATGAGAGATATGATGGTAATAGATTACCGATCATGATTACATAATGATCAATAGATCGTCACCTTCATCCCATCTACTGAACCACTACTGTCAAAGTAAGAGGAGGTAAGCTATAGTCGACCACGATTACCGAATGCGGGTAGGCAGACTTCAAACGCCGTCTATAAAATCTCTCAGGCATGCATATTCCTTTAAGATGTTTTCCATTTACCATTTGAAGCGAATAAATTATTAATGCGCAAATAATTAACGGATGTACCAGAATATCCTATAAGTCGGGCAGCAGTGTTATCCTGTTATTCAGTCAAAATCTACCGAGATCTCCAAGACGCCTGGCAAGCGAGGAGATTATGGCAACTCCAATATATCAACTTTAAGGAGGCCCATGGCAAGCAGTGAACTCTCACGGACCGACGATGACGCCAATGATTTCGAAAGTCGGAAATGGTTCGAATTCAATATCTAAGACTCGGCAGTGTAGAGCCGTGCCACCAAGCTACATGTGGGCGTCCAAACACAAAGGGACCAGTAGAGGGGTATTGAGTTAAGACTAGATTCGGTATCTAGAATAGTCCATAGATAGTAAGGATTGAAAAAATATTCAAAAACTGGCACATATTTTTTTAGCATTTTCAAACTTTGAGTGAAAGTAAAACACACTTCTACTTGCTTGTTACATAGATTTATATTTATTATTGTAGATTGAGATACTCTCCATGAAAACAACTTATAATTAAATTATTTAAATAGAGATCTGTACGGGGTATTGAAACGTATTTTATTCCAAAAATATTGACATGCCGACCACTGGTACAGTTTTACTAAACTTTTCTCTAAAAGTTTCTGGGACTTAGAAACATCGTATATAGTCATTTACTGTATGAAATTGTAGATAATTACACTTATTAATAATCAATTAAAATCGCGAAATGCAATTTTTTTCACTTAACTTTACAAAAAGTTCTTATATCTCGGAAATTAAACGCCGACAACTGGACCATTTTTGCTTGGACGCCCACATTAACACTTTTTCTGATGTCAAACACCAAAAGGAGGTAGCTTTTAGTTTTTGAATTTTGGTACTCTCAGTTTTGTTTAGACACGTCAAAATTAAGAAAGTTAGACGTGACTTCTAACATGCCGACTAAAGATACGCAAAAACGCAACATTGTTTTGTAACTTTTGACAGAAATATAGGTACTTGTTAAAAATGTTTGCTATCTCGTTTTGGTGTTTGACATTAGAAAAAGATAAGGAGAGTCTAAATTTAGTTTGTGTTGCATCATAATTGACACTATTATGATTATTTAAGATGATGTTAACATTAACTTGTGTAAACACAGTGAATATTAGGTTGATCACAGCATACGTGTGCTGAAGTATTTTCAGGGAAGATGCATGTTAGAACCTGTTGTAGTACAAATGTATAAGTAGACGAAATACGTGTTTATTACTGCATGTGAACTGTGAAATTATTTCAAAATGGATTAGAAGCAATTAAAAAATTCGATCGACGACTATCAGCTGAGGGTTTTTATCAATTTTAGCACTTTACGGGCTTCTTGAAGAATGTCAACCTATCACTGCCTCCGTATAAATTTCTATTCTAAATAAAGAAATCTCAGAATGGATGAAGAAACAAAATGTACTTTTTTCTTTAGCTTTAGGTGTTTGGTGTTAATAACCTAATATTTCTGTATTGTAATACAGAAATCAGACAAACTAAACAACAAGGATTAAAGCAAAAATGAAAACGAACTTAGTCAACTCTATAATTTATTCTTCACATTCAATACAAAACGTGTGTGAGAGCAACCTTAATATAAATCGTAACAATCGTGGCTTGAGACACGCCCAACGGTGATCGACTCACGTGAGACACGCCCAACGGTGACCGACTCACGTGAGACACGCCCAACGGTGACCGACTCACGTGAGACACGCCCAACGGTGACCGACTCACGTGAGACACGCCCAACGGTGACCGACTCACGTGAGGAATATCAAAAAATCATCACACACCAATAAATAATTTCCAATTCTAATGATAAATAATAATAATAATAAATAGATTCCAACAGATCAAGTTTTTTAATCTTTAACACGTTCCATGCCGCGTGTACCATTTGTGGTACACGTTAAACGACCATCAGGCCACGTGTACCATAAATGGTACACGCAGACATATTATAATTTCTAGTATTGGTATAGATTCGTGATGCCGGGTATTATGTAAAATGCAAGCGTTTAGAACTGATGTATTTAGGAAAAACTCAAATGGCCTGTATGACAAGTCGGGCAAATACGGCCTGGCAGGGAACGTGTTAATGGACAGAATCGCGTTAAATTATTGCTTTTAAATAACACCGTAATCCAACCAGCGTTACGTCAATAGAGAATTACGAATGAATAATGAGTATATAGTATAAAATAAAATGCCATCGGAACCGTTTCGATGGAAAATACTGAGTGATACTTGTTACACCGCAGCCGAATCGGTTCGGAGACGTTTGCGTTTGTAGTGGTGTAGTAGTCAGCGGAGAATATTTTTTATTTTTATAAGTAGGTACTTAATACTATAGACATCAAACGTAATTTTGTAAGATAACTTCTAACGCTACTTATAAGCGTTGATGCGAGTGCGAGGCACGCGGTAGCTAGAGCAAACTGTTTTATACCGGTTTTAGTCGCTATGTGTACAAACACTACTACATATGCAAAACCGTCTCCAAACCGATTTAACTGCAGTTGTAAACGAGAGCAACAGCAACTTAAAAATAAATACTGAACACGCTATCGCTAAAAATATACACGACTTGTGTGATCTAACAACATGCCCGTTCGCCTATGTAGTTACACCCTAATGAAAACGTCTAAGCACCATTCTATTCGATTACTGTTACGTCGTGACTTAGCATCAAATACTACAATGATTATAATAAAATTTATACTTAAAACTGACTTAGGGTCACAAAAAATTGATAGTAACCAAAAAAATAGTTAATAATATTGAGTAAAACATACTTGTGCAAACACACACAAAAATTGTGTCATTTTATATCTTTCAATAAAATGGACTATATCAAATCCAGTCGCTTATGTTTTAAAAAGGCACGTAAGAATCAATATACAATAAACGCCTAAAAAAGTCCACAAGTAAAATATTATAGTATGTTTTAGTTTCATGCCCAATAACAGAATATGTCCAGCGCGAAAAAAGCTGTATCAAAATATTTTATATATTATAATATATATTAACGAATTTTGGCGAAAGTCAACCAACATATTATAAATTAATTCATTGTATATTTTAACGTCTATCTGTGAGACCTTAATTCTTGGTTCCTTTTTGAAATTCGAACATCTAATTTGCCAATTATTCTTTTAATTACATGTTTATTAATTATAATTTCATAACAATAATCGTGATTAGAATTCAATCGAGATTCATTGCAAATGTTACTATCTAAATTTGCCACTACAAACAGTCTTACGGCTTTTATCAGTGGGGAGATTCAAGTTTGCATAAAATCCTAAAGATAGACTAAGTTTGGCAAGAGCGTACAGACTCGATCATTAATAAAAACAGAAATGCGTCGCAAAAATTTAGAACAACAAAATGTGAAATAATAATTCTGTTATATTATCTACTATGTTCGGGCAGCGAGATTCGCGTGGATCGAAAAATGCTTGGATAAATCACAAAATCAAATTGTATTTGGCGCGACTAATAGTTCTTCTCAGTCAACTTTCTGAGAGCATTCTGCACCGTCGCCTTCGCCTTTAGATGTGATATGGGATCTGAAAACAAAAAAAAGAACAACAATTTTATTATTTTATGTAACATGTTATACGACATATTTGTTCATAGAACATCTGTTTTTATTACTCTGTGATGTAAAATACTGAAGTGACGATGTATATTATTCAAATATATAATAAATTAATACTACTGTCATATGGTTTGAAAGTTAAATGATATAGCCAGTGACTCTAATTTCTTAGTGTAGAAAAAACTATAAGATTGTAGATGTAATTACATGAATATTAGATCTACTATCTACATTTGAAGATAAACTAATATTTTACATATTTAAAAAGATCTCATTTGCTCATCTATAGGACTTAAAAACCGTTAAGCATTAGTGTTATATAAAATGTAAATATTGTAAAGCGTGAAGCGTGCACAGAATCAAATCGTTTTACTTTTCAGTTCGGGATAGTTATGTTTTATTATTTACGTGACATGTGAAAACAAATGTATACACACCTTGCAAGTGGCTCCTTCTCCGAATCGGGTTTCCTGGTCACGCTGATCGATATCTTTTTTCTTTGCCTTATTTTTTCCAATATATTTTCTGGGCTCGTTTCTTTTTCGTTCTCTTTCAATATGATCGCGGAGTTGCGTGTTCTTTTCGGTCTGTACGTCGCATAATTTCCCGGAGAGTACATTGAAATGGTTCTGTTATATTTATGCGGATCTCTCAAAGAACTTACGAGGGGGCCGTCTTCAGAGCAGTCACAATTCTCTAACAATGATTTAGTTCTTGAATATCTGTTTGTACCGTATGACGGCTGTTCGTAATCTACATAGCTTCTACTGCTAGGATACTTCCTGAAGTCATTCCGATCGAGAGACCGATACGTATCAATTTTATCATTTAATCCGTAGTTGTCGAATTTCAAACTGTTTCTAGAGCTAACGGGCATATCAGTTAAAAGAGATCTATAGCGCTCTGTGGACGGCGATAAATCGGACGAAATAGAGAGTCCTGGCGACAGTGGAGAGAGATCATAGGTTACAGGTGAACCAGGTGACACGTCATACTTAGTATCTGTCGGTTGGGAATGTATCCTTGCGATCGGGTCGTACTCGGTAGCGCCGGGACCCACTAAACTACTCTTTCGACGTTGTTTCTTTTCATTGAATCTAGAATAAAAACTTTTCCTCCGAATCCGGTCTACAATATCCTCCTTTTCAGGCGTTAAGGAGTCACGGCTTCGCAGGACTTGCGACACGCTATCAGACGACACAGGATTCCTAACTAAATGCTTAGCGTCAGTGCTGTGATCGGATTTGATTTCAGTGTTTGACTTACTTCGCGACTGACTTCGACTTTGTGAGTCAACATTATCGACATTAACATGCTTCTCCTGAATATCTTTCTTTTCAGTTTCATCATCAACACAGGAAATATTCATAATTTGAGGCTCTATCACAGGATTAGTAGGAACTATTTTTTTAACTCTTGGCAATCTAGAGAAATCTAATTTTAAACTGTTTCTGATATTTTTTGATTCATTTTCTGTTTTGTTTGTAGGCTGATCATCCTTTTCTATTGACAGACGGGATACGCTGTCACTGGAAGTTCTTCCTAGTTTATTCTTGCGGCCATTTATACCGTTCAGGAGTAGCGATGTAGGCCTGCGTGGTTTATCGTTATCGACACTCGTAACGGTTCCTTTATCAGATCCAGATCTATTCATGGTTTCTGCATGCTCTTCTAAATTCTCGCTAAGTGATTTTTCAACTATAGACTTCTTATCTTTTGGTTCAAACTTCTTAAAGAGCCCCAATACCTTTGAAACGGCAGTTTTGTTTTGTACTGTATTTGGATGGTCTAAAGCGGCGACATCCGTCAACGTGACAGCTCTTTTGATAAGCTTAGATTCATTTGATGACTGTGAATTTATCGGCACAGATTGTTCTCGGTGCATTCTACTTAATTTGGAATTATCTGTTTTCATTTCTTTCGAATTAGTTTCAACAACTTTTTCTGGAGAAGTCGACTTCGCTGTGGCAAATTTTTCTAGTTTATGTCCTATCGATTGCAAGACAGACTTCTTTTTCAACACATTTGTTGATTTAGTACCATCGTTTTCGGCAGTTCTTTCTTTGACTTTCTTTGTAACCTTCTTCGTTTCGATCGTTTTACTATCGTTAACATCTTGAGTGGTGACGTCAGTCTTGGATTTCGATGAGACTTTTTTAATAATCTTTTTCTTTACTGTTTTTTTCTTTTCACTCGATTCGTTTTCTACATTTTTCGAATGGCCTTCATCTATTTTATTTAACTGACTTGCGTTTTTAGCTTTCATATCTCCGTTGGAAGTTACCTTTGTATCATCGGGCGGAGCTTCATCAAGAACTGATGTTCCATTTTCTCCTTTTATACCTATTTTTTCTGAATCACATTCATTTTTAATTACTTGATACTTTTTCAAATTCAAAATGCTATCGACAGGATTTTTATCATCTTCTAATTTTAAATCTATGTTATTTTCAAACGATGAACTATTTTTGAATGATTCTGTTTTGTTCAGAACGTCTAGTTTCGTCTTCTTGGGTAGAGTGATACTAAAACTAACTTCTACATCGCTTTTTATGTCTGGGTTGATAACTTCAACTTTGGGTGTGTTAACATCATTCTTCTTAATATTACGGTTTATATAAACTTTTTCGGGAGACGGACTACTGGTGGGGTAGCTTTTCGGTCTCATCAGCTTCGATTCTCTTGGCAAAGATCTTTCTTTGCTTTCGCAATCCCTCCTAGATGAGTTTTCGGGTAGGGAATTTTCGACGGGCTCTTCAATAGAATCTAAAGTCTTTACTGGGTAACTCTTGGGTCGGCTTAATCTACTCTCTTTTGGAGATATTATTCCATCAAGGCGAGATTTTTCATTCGCGCTTTCTGAGATACTATTAAGTGTCGACTCAGACGATGCAACTGAGTCCGTTATGGTCTCCTTTATGTTGTCCAAAATCGGGAAAAATGGTGTATTCGACCTGCTCCGTTCCTTTCCCGTCAGTAGTCCGATGGGCGAGAGACTCTTCCGCGGACCGATAATTTCTTCCCTAAACGGCAGCACGTCTCCAGTATCAGTCGGACTCCGAGTACCGGCAGACTGATCCAAAGGTTTATTTTTCTTCTCCCTGATCTCGCGTAAAATTTTTTGGGTTTCAAGTTCCCGTTCCTTTCTGTGGCGAGTATATATACTTTCATCGGTTGGCGAATCGAAGAAGTCCATACGAAGAAATCTAGAGATACGGCGGCGGGGAGGTTCGGCCGCACGAAGCGAGTGACGCCGCAGAAGAGCAAGGCCTGTCGAACCTAAGCCGTAAGATGACCCGTAACTCTGCTCACTCACCGTGCTTCCGCCATCTGACGCATACGAATCATCCAACGACACTGTTCGCTCCGGCATCAAGTACTTGCTTAGGAGCGGTCGGTCAGTCGTGGTGCGTGGGCTCGGAGTATCTCTCTCTTGCGTCAGTGAACGCAGCGATATTGGACATTCGATATCCACGGTGGACAGGATCGGTGGGGACTCTCGCGGATTCGATCGTCGTCTTGGGCGCGGTAGCGTTGAGTAGAGCGAGGCGGCCGCGTCTGTGGGAGAGTCCTCTAAACGTATTTCAGATTCAGTGGAAGGGTCGTGTGGCAAGTTTTCTGCAAGTTCAGATGCAACGTTGTGTGTGGACGAAGTCGAATCGGAAGCGGCAGGCTTGTTGGGAGCGGCAGGCTCGTTGGGAGCGGCAGGCTCGTTGGGAGCGGCGGGCTCGTTGGGAGCGGTATGCTCATTGGGAGCGTCAGGCTTGATAGATGCGTCGGGCTCGGATCCGGCTGAGTGGTCGGCAGAGTGCGAGCGCTGAGTGCGCGGCGCTGGAGGCGCGGGCGGACGCGCGGCTTGTAGCGAGAGTGTGCGACGCAGCTGACGCGCAGCGGCAGGCGGTAGATGTGCGAGTAGCTGTCGCTGCAGGCGCCGCGACAGCGCTGGCGTCAGCCCCGACAGCGCGCGCATCTCGCGCTCCGAGAACTCTATCGAGCCGAGATCCAGGTCGGACAGATCGAGGCCGGCCTCGGCGCCCGCCTCCCCGGTACCTTCGCCGGTTCCGTGCCTACCCGATTTCTTAATGCTACCTGAAATCGAATCGAAAACACACGTGTCGGTCATGCGGTACGCAGGCTCGGTTGAGTACGCGCACGACGAGATTTCGCCTGTCGCTCGTCGGTGAGCGTGCGCTGAGAAGTGGGCGGATCTCTCGCGATATATGATAGTAATCTCGAATTTAAAACTGGGGCGCCGGGACGCCGGGTGAATCCGGGGACGATGCAAACATTGATGCGTTCGGTTAGAAGTTAATTCAAGACTACGGGAGCAAAATACCAATCGCTGAATTAAACGGTAAAAGCTTTAGTAATGCGAAAATAAAACACGAAAAGATGCATTAAAATGTTGCCTCTTACGAGATAGTGATGTATCAGATGCGAACTAATGGCTTCAGCAATGTATCTTACACGGTACAGGCGTCTCTATTCGGATAACAGCCGCGGCGCACGGTGCGGAACACAAACACATAAATGAACAAATAAATATGGTTCAGTACCTATTCTTGTGTGGCGTTTGTGGCAGATTTGTGGTTGGCGCTGGTGCCGCTGTGAAGTGAAGATTTGTTCGGAGCATGCAGTGTAACGCGCAACCCAACTGCAACCACACCAACACAAGCTCACTACCGCTTCAGAGCTGCGGCCCCTTGCGCTAGCGCTACCTACGTACTGCACGGCGCACTGCCACCGCGTCCACTAGCTACGCACTGCCGTGATTACTTCCCAAACAAATCAACTAACTGACAGTCTTTTTATTGAAGGTACTGTTTATTTACTATTGTAATTTAAAAAAAACAATCTTTTATAATGCTTTGCCACTGAAGAATCGATAAATTAAATGACGATCGATAAATTTCATGCGGTACTACGTGAGGAGCAAATTTACGACAAGTGAGAGCAACGCAACATTTTCCTGCTAGTGTTAGCGGGTAGGAGAAAGTCATTACCTGCACAAAGAATGCAACTTGAATACAATAAAACACTAAAAATGCAAAAAAAAAAAGTTAAAAGTATTAATAAAACAACAGTGTTAATCGATTTACATATCACACAATATATAATAGACTATAATAAATATGTTATTCTCGTCTTTCTTCATAGTCTATTACATACATAACAAATCGTTAACGAAAACAATATTTATCGTGGAAAACGTCGCTAATATTGGAGGCGATGTTAACGACAATTTTGATCGTGGCGAATGTGTGGGGGCGCGCCTTATGACATGTCTCGATAGTTAATTCATTCGTTTTAGTGGAAGCTAGCTTTCTTGTGAGTGTAGGCTGTGCGCAGTAAGGCTTACTTCTAGCCGCTTGCGGTGAGCGTGACGCTATTGTACATACAGCAAACGATAGTTCAGCCCAAGCCGGTAACTTGTGAAAGATAATACTTAAGATTGCTTACAAAACAATTCTGCCTGTGGGCTAACATTTAAGAAAATGTATATTCCAAGCATGTGTAACAAGAATCTATACAAAATTATATTATTTCGATACATAATTTACAATTTCAAGAGCTATATAAATTCAAACAAATAATTAAATATTTATAAAAACAAAATAGAAAAAGATAAAAATAGAAAACAAAATATTAAATTTTATCTATCATTAAATTAAATAATCACAAAATTAGGAAGAAATCAATTTGAATTAAAAAGTATAAATAGCGCGCCGGGTGGGTCGTGCCCACCCCAGAATGGCATCGTGCCCACCCCAGGATGTTAAGTATCAATTCGAAATATTTGATTATTATATTTGTTAATTTATTGGTTTTTTAAATTTATTTTATTGCATCTCAGGGGTCAACCCCATGAAAAATAGCCCTAGATACGCCAATGGTGATTAGGTGCAAATTATCTATCCTGTTTTGGTGGACGTAAATATAATCTATACAATCTATAAAATTGTTAAATGTCAAATTTTCAAAAATCAAAAATATTCAAAAGCAAACTAGACTATCACAGATCGACTAATTAAGAGCTTCTGAAACAAAATCCGTAGATGTTTGTTTGTTGTTTATTGTATGCATGTTTCATCAAAATCGGTCTTGAATTATTGAAGATACAGCTTGATCCCTATTTTAGTAACCGCCGTTAAGGTACGAGAACTCAAATAAAATTGTTTTTAGTCTTTTTATATAAATCTGTGACTGTGTCGGGATTGCCTATGTAGCGAAATACCGACATTCGCGCGGGCGCAGCCGTGGGAAAAAGCTAGTTAAAAATAAATAAAATATATTTCTAAAGTGTTTGAAACTAAAAGGAAAGCACATTTTTAAATATAAATAAAAAAAAGAAAAAAGCTTTACCAACACTATTTACTTAATTTAAAGACAAAAATAACTATTTATAATACCAATTCTATAAGCCAAAAGTTCGTCAAATACAATGAGAACCGCGAATTTGTGATAAAATTTACAAATGAATGTGTGATTTAGAGCCAATGTTCTAGAACAACGATAGAGTGATACCAACTGGCCAGTGACAATACACCACGTTGTGATGTCGCAAATAAATCGAACGTGTGCATGCCTCGGAGCTGAGCGAGTACGCAATATCAGCAACGTTTTCCGCGTGCGTCAAGCGGGTGCACAAGCCGGGACTTACCTCGCGGCATCGTCTGACGCGGCTTGAACATGGAGTCGAAGTCTGCGTGCAGGTCGCGCGCGCCCCACCCGTCGCGCCTGCTACCGACAAACATGTCAATGACATGCGTGTGCGATGACAAGCGAAAGTATTGTGACAATGATTCAATAGGACTTTGGGAAAATAGTAAATCAGGACAGGTCGAACAGTTTATAATATACAATATAATAAAAAGTACGACTATATTCTAGTATTCATAATTCAAATGATATTTTATTACCATTAAAAAATATTAAATTAAATAAGTTGAATTAAAAATTAACTGAAAAAGTATCCTAAGTGAAATATTCTATGCCAACTAGGATAATATAGGGGTTTTAAAGAAACCACATAAGTCTAAATCGCTGTAGGCATTTAGAGGTTATGTTGGAATGAAGAAACACACATACAACTATATACATTACACTAGTTTGGCAATCGGGTAAAAAGGTACAAATCATTTATTCTTTGTAGTAAATAATATTCTTATTCTTATATTAATATAACCTAAAAACCCTGATTTCCATGTCTCATAATCTTGTCATTAATTTAAAAGTTAATGTTAAGCAGCCTCGCAGAGTCCTGTCCAATTGCAGTAATTCGAAAATGCGTCGACCGACGGCGTACCGACTCCAATCAAAATTCCTAAATGTACATACAGGGTGGAACAAATTTGATAACACTCCACTCGGCTCTAATCGACGCCGGCTTCGAGGAACGTGCTCCACTGTCGAATCATAAACTGGACGTGGTTAAGCAGAAAGGATCCAATCTACGAAAATTGACATATATATAAAACCAGTCCTGATTTATATATGTTAAAAATAAAAAAGTGAATTAATAAAAATGTGAAGTTCTATCCTATAATTACAATCATCATCATAACCCGTCGACGGTCCCACTACAGGACACAGATCACCTTCAGAATGAGGCGTTAGGTTACGCTCCACCCGCTGGCCTAATGCGGTTGGCAGACTTCACGCAACGTCGAGAATCTCTTAGAAATATAGGTTTCCTCTCGATGTTTTTTCTTCACCATTTGAAGCGAAAGATAATAATTATTAAAGCGCATATGATTTCGAAGTCAGAAATGCATGCCGTGGATTTTAAGTCTTAACAGTGTTTAATCATACCACTGCTTCTATAATTACAATAAAACCAACAAGTATGGCAGATCACAGATGAATTCAAAACTGACAAAATGTAGATTGGTTGCGACCAATAAATAAATAATATAAAATAACGAAAGTTAGTTATAAAAATTGTTGTCATATAATTTGACAGCATGGATAGCGCAGTGGTTTAAATGGTCGCTTTTCCACTGCGCTGTCGAGTGTTGCGGGTTCCATCCCCAGACGGGACAACAACTTTGTCTAAATCACAAATTGTTGTTCTGAGTCTGGGTGTTCTGTGTTTCCGTTATTTGTATGTTTGTAAAGTCCCCGCGACACAGGAATTAATCCAAATGAGGCAGGTAGCTTTAAAAAAAAATTAAAAAAAAAAACGTATTTGAAATAGTCCCTATTTTTTTAAAATAAACTTACGTTTCTGAGATACTCCTTTTACTTTCCACATGTCTATGTGTGCTGCGTGTAATAGAACGGACAGTCGTTCAGAAATTACCACCAGTAGTGTTCGACACTGTTAAATGTGCTATATTAATACCGGGGTACTAAGTAGATCACGTCAGCCAGACTCGATTAAGAAATAGTAAGTTTTCAACTACTATTAGCTGTGATCACAGCCATTTGCCATATTTTTTTTTTGTTTTGAGTAGACCGCTCTTATATTGAACTTTTGCAAATATATCAATTTCAAATGTGTTTTTGGCAACTGGTATAGTGCCATTCACTTTGAAAGAATTAAATTTCTAATTGCAGTGTCATCGTCGCCCCACTTTGGGTATCAGTGGTTTAGATCAACTGAGACTGGCTGAATATAAATGTATATTTTCGATATTTGTATTCATCTAATAAATGCTTATCTGTATAGTAAAAAAATATAAATCTATTTTTCATGAGCTGACATTTGATCTAATTAGTACAATGTTATAATTAAAGAACGATGTATATAATGAAAACTAACTTAGGAAAATCAAATAATACTCACAATAGATTTCTTCTTGGTAAGTGAGGGCTGCATGCATAAAAGTAACAAATATTATTCGTTGAATATTCTCATTTAAACTCATGACAATATAGTGTACATTCTAATCATCGAAGTTGAATCTCCTGTTTAAAAATAGGAGATTTAACTTCGACGCTATATTCCAATATGAAAACAACACTCATTTTTTTTCATAAATAAAAAATTTAAAAAAATTGGTCCTGTTTATAGAATTAGTTGTTAGTTTTATCTATGCTACTTAATTCTAGACAGCAAAAAGAATTTAAAAAATATATTTAAAGTGAATTACGAACATACATATGTATATCTACGTAAGGTTTTCTATTATGGCAACTAATATTGTCATGAATATTATCACACATATATACACCGTATCACTTTTGAAACTGAAAAAAAAAATTAAAATTTAAAAATCAAAATCCAGAGTCGGATAGAAGAATAACTAGTGAGTTGTAGCGGCGTCCGTTAATGCGGTGTTTATATGTTTTAAAATTAATTTCAATTTATAACAGTTATTTACTTCATTGTGTCTAATCTTTAAAATCAATTAAAACCAAATTAAATTTCTAAAACTTAAATCTTTAGAGTAAAATTTATCAAAATTATGAGAATTATATCAAAATATCAGTGATAGTATGATAACTATTTGAATTCTTAGTATGTTTAAAATTGGAGAAGTTAAAAGCTGTGACAGTTAATATAATTAAATAGTTATGTGGATTTTTAAACTTTTTATTAAATGCAAATAACGCAAGAATCAAATTTGAAAATACTTGCTCCACTCATATTTGGGTATAAGGGTAATGTATAATACTATAATACTCTAGTCAGAATAGTACCCTCTTTTTAATAATTTGTTTGTCAAATATAAATAATTTCAGTGTGGGTATAGATAACTTTTATATGACAGATTTTGTCCTTGTATTCTGAATAGAGTACGACACAAGCCACACTCTCTCGGTGTCTTTATAAATTACCTGTTGAAGAACGGTGACTGTAGGACTGTGGGGCTGTTGAACAGCGAGTGCTGTCCAAAGCCGGGGCCCTCCTCGCCATTGAGTCGGTTGGTTAATGCGCGAACCTGTAATCCGGTCGCAAATACGTTTTTTTCTTGCATTAGTTAATTGTTGTTGCCCTAATTTAAAACCAAATTCACCGAACTATTCGTGCTAGTCAATCCGAGTTGCATTTTTTCCGATACAAACGAAACTAGCATAGCTTTGCATTAACTCGACTAAATAATAATAATTTACGTCATTGACCTCTGAAAAACGATCACGAAAGCTTGACACTAACTTTGACAGACCAGCCCCCCTAGCCAAGTTA
>WUAW01006325.1:19946-32457 GCA_017165845.1 Thaumetopoea pityocampa | reverse complement strand
ATTTAACAATTTTATAATAGTATACATAGAAAAGATATTTGAAGATAGCCAAGTTTTTAAGAAGATAGTATATATAGTTATAAAATAGAACATTTATATAGATATGTCTATACGATATGTTTCATCAAAATCGGTCCAGTAGAATTGAAGATAGAGCTTGTTCCCTGTTTTAGTAGCCGTCGCTTAGGTACGAGAGATCAAGTAAAGGTGGTTCTAAGACTTTTTATATAAATCTATGATTGTGTCGGGATTTCCCATGTTGCGGAAAACCGACCTGCACGCGGACGGAGCCGCAAGCAAAAGCTAGTAGTACATATATCGTTTACTCCATAGACCTCTACAGTTTTGCTGAAATGTCAATAAATCCTTAATATACAGTCTGCTAATGTACCTATTAAATGAGCTGTAGAATTTTTTTGTACAATTAAGAAAAAATATAATCTTAAATAAATTTATACTTTTTTTGTAAATTGCTATTTGAGCTGGTAAGTGTGTGGTAACAATCTGTGAAGGATTATCTATCTACTACATTTATTTCATAATAAACGACGTTTAATTGCGACACGCATTTTAAATTATTTCATATAATTACCGCAGAGGCGGCTTACAGGACACGTTGGAATTAAACAAAAAATTCCGCGATAGACATCGAAATATGTGAAGGGTTTCTAGTTCGTACTAAAATTTCTCTGCGGCCTCTTTGTGTTCTCACTTTTTTAAGTATTCCTCGAGATAAATTGAACGCGTTCACTTCGAAGTACTTACGTCAAGATGACCCACATATATCGTTCCCTTCCGGATATTAAAAACTTTTGATGGAGGCCTATCTATTATATCTGTACATATAATAAAATCATAAACGAGCCGTGTCTGTACAATGAATATTTTTTCAAACCATCCATACAGGTTATAATTATGTTACCGGAGCCAAAAATATAGTTTTTAGAAATTTGGTCTGTTTGTCTGTGCGTTTGTGCACGCTAATCTCAAAAACGGCTGAACCGATTTGAATGCTGTTTTCACTGTTGCATTGCGGCAAGCTTCCTGTAAAATTTAGTGTAAATTTCGTTGCAATCGGTCTATAAACACTAAAATTAATTGAAATAATATGCGACATTCTAGAAACACGCTTCGGTCGATTTAGCTAAAACTGTTATTGATTGTTTTTCTTAAAACGATGACCGCAAGTTTATGTGAACACAAGGAACACATCTATATCTATACATATAATAAAATCGTAAATGAGCAGTGCCTGTATAATGAATATTTTTTCAAAAAACCATCTGTGCGGGTTGTAGTTATGTTACCGGAGCCAAAAATATAGTTTTGAGAAATTATGTCTGTTTGTCTGTGCGTTTGTGCACACTAATCTCAGAAACGGCTAAACCGATTTGAATGCTGTTTTTACTGTTGCATTGTGGAAAACTCCTTCTAACAGTTGGTGTTTGTTTCATCTATCTACCATTAATCATTCATTCTTATTAAGATCGGAGAAAATTATTTATGTATAATTTCGCTCTTGCCGAATGCTCACGCGGACCGAATCGCGGTCACAGCTATCCACAATATTATTACTCTGCGTATTTATTTAACATAAATTTATTTGATGATTAGTGTAGGAAAATGCTATGTAACGACTGCGCGAACCTCCCAACCAATCGCTAGTAATAATTTTACGTGATCGGCCTGCCAAATAGCAGGTATTGATTTTTTTATATGTTTCAGGTCGCCATCTCTACGCATTCTCTTAACTCATGAGCTTAGTTTCAAATTATGTAAATTTGTGCCTTTTTGTCGCATTGCATTAAAAATCGTTACAAATGGATGAACTAAATATATATAATATCTAAATATCGTTTTACTCACAGAAATTAATATTTAATAAACGCGTACTTGTAATAGATGGCGTTGTTATTAGATCTAAGTGACAGATTTAGCAACAATTAATAAATGTGCTAGAAAATATTATTTTTTGATAATCAAAGAATAAGAGTTTAAAAAGTATGTACAATTAGATTAAGTGTGCGATTATGAAAAATGATCAGTTCTACGTTTCTTTTCTATCTCAACAGAATTTTGTCTTGTGAAACGTAGGGTGCGGTTATGTATAGTATGTAACGTGAAAAATATTTCATACTGCAGTGCTCAGTTTGATGATAAATGTATATTATAATTTATTTTTCTACAAAAGTAAATGGTTGTGGAATTTCCTCGAAAAATTTTCTCTAGACGTATAGGCATGTGAATATGGACACAATATCTGAAAACTGGGACCCAGGTAAAAATTATATTTCATATTATTACTTAATCAGGATAGCAAATTAATTAATATAAATAAATTGGACCCATTTTTTATTAAAGTTTATGACTCATTGACTACACAAAATACAATCAAAGTAATTTTTTTTGTTCGATTGTGATAAATTAATAAAGTTCCATTTAGATAAATTTGTAATGGAAATATTAAAAGTCCTAAATTATTCTTTTTTTTTATTAAATATTAAAAGTTTGTAGAAATCATTAATATTTTCTAATTTACTTCTCTGAATGCAATAGTTTGATATGAGAATTTGAGTAAGCATGTGATTTTGAAGCATTTTTGTACATTTCATATTGTTAGTGTTTCATATTGTAGCATATACTCAATATATTTTGGGTAATTCTTTACCTTAGGTCACCCTGGATCTATTGACTTGAAATAAATTTTTATGGGTAGAGGGCCCCTGGGCTATTGTAAATTTTAAAAGTCCCACATAGTACAATCAACACTTGTTTACTATTATTTATTTAGCGGCACTTGCTTGGCTTGTGTTCTATAGCACCATGTTCTACAACACCTTCCCTTCATAAAATACAAATCAGACCCTGAGTGGATATCTTTTAATACAAACAAAATAAAAATTACTTATATGCTCTTTCTTGTGTACTATATAAAAATGTCACATATTTACTGTACTTGTTGACTCCTGTATATCTCAGACATATATAATTACTTATCTTGACTGACTGATATATTGATTTCTGGTGAGAAATAAATGTACACGTAAATCAGCATTTTTCAAAATTTTAGCCCTAAAAGGGTGAATTATGGGTTGTAAGTTTATATGGGTGTTCATCACTTCTACAGGTATAAGGAACAAATTTCATATAAAAATAAACAATTACCCCTAAGTGGGTGAATTAGCTTAGTAATTTTAGCCCCAAAAAGGAACACCACAAAGAGGTACCACAGTAATTAAAAATAAGGATTAAAAACTAAACACGCAAGTGAAGCTGCAGGCAACAGCTAGTAAAACATATCTCATATCACACTCATTATCTCTTCATTGTTTTCTATTCTTAATTTTATATTCATCAGGCCTCTGGAAGTCAAAGCCCAGATATTTCAATCCACCTCAACTCCTATGATTTGGGGATTAAAAGGGGATTAGTATTACTCTAATCTCATTTTATGCTTGGTATATTGAATGCACAAGCAACAAAGACCTAGTATATCCATTTCGATTTCAAACAATATCTCAGAGCAGCACTGTGTGTGTCTCATGGTTTTCGCCTCTTCATACATGTTTCTTGCTGCTAGATAATGCAGATTAGTACAGTAGTTGTTTATTGAGTCCAAATAGTTTGAAAATCTCAATCAAACAGTTCACCAAAAATATTAAGATAGGCGTAGGTTTTTATTTATTAAAATTACATTTACATCTAGTGGCATACTTAATGCACAAGGCATTATTTATCAGTCTACTTTTACAGTATTATCAAAGTACTCTACCTTGTTTGTACTAGATTAGGTCTAGATGTTTCTTTTTTATATACTTTTCAGCATACCTAAAAATGATTTCCACCAATCTGTAGTTTTTTATGAAAACTTCTTAATCTATCCATTAATCACTCCCAATGTCTACATGATTAAGAACCTCAATAATATTCATATTGTGCTGTGCTCCACATCTGTGGAGGTATACACACTCTAGGATATTTTTTATATTGTTTATTTATAATAAAAAATCTTGTTTACTATGGAAATCGTGCATTCCTCTATATATAATATTATAGTATAAAATTGTTAAATGTCAAATTTTCAAAAATCGAAGATATTTAAAAACGTTATCATTTCGTAGCGTAACTCTTCCAGCTTGGCCATTGCAATGGTGGAAGAATGGGCATGGGTATCATGGTGAAAGAGGACTTTCTTCTTAGCAAGATGAGGCTGTTTTGCTTTGATTTCTTAATTCACCTTCTCCAAGAGTGTAGCGTGATACTCTCAGTTTAATGTCTTCCCTTTTTAGAGGAAATCAATGAAGATTGTACCTCGTGCGTCGAAGAAAATCATATCCATTACTTCAACTGCTGATGGAACCACCTTGGCCTTCTTCGGAACATTGCCACCGGCTTCCACGCACTGCTTAGATTTGTTGTTTTATCTCTGGTTTGTAGAAATGAATGCATGTTTCATCTACAGTGATGAACCGGCGCTGAAACTCATCTGGATTTCGTTCAAACGTCAATAAGCCTATGTGTCCGTAATATGCATTATTACCACACTTGTTAATAAATATGGTTACTATTGTCAAGTTGGAATAAATCGACAACTAATACTTTCATCGATGCATCTTTACATAATGCTTGGATGAAGTTGTTAAATCAATAACCAACTGTGGCAACTTCGGTAACAATTGAATGTTTCTTCTCCCGGGAAGAATTAGCTCCCGAGCTAGACTAATAATAGCTGAATAAGAAAACTGTTTATTTGGTAGTAGGTCATCTAAATTAATGTTTTTAAATTGTTTGCTCAAAAATCAGTCCTACATAAACTTAATTTTAACAAACATACATTATACATTTAAATTTTTGTTTACAAGTTTTGGAACTCTTTAAAACATAGATAGATTTATAATAGCGATGATTTTGATACATCAATGTTCCAACATTGATGTTTTCATGTGCATCACAAATCCTAGCTTTCTGCCTCCCTTACTGATGCATTGTCTATATTAAGTCTGTCCTACTATACTTCTATGAAAGTGATTATTTCACTCTCTTAAATTTGTTGTTTTATTAGGTACTGAATTGTTTGAACCCTACAAAGTCATTTTAACACTAATTCATGTTTATTCCTCCTAATATCTGCGAGTTGTTATTGGCATAATCATAGATGGAAAATAGAAACCATTTTTTCTTAAACAACAAAGTGTACACAGTAGATTTGCCAATTCTTAGACCAAAAGACATAAGTATGATTAAGTGAATATTGCTGTAGTCTATAATTTATATTACAACTTTATTTCTTTTATTTTTACTTAAATCTTGTGGTAAAATACTCTAATTTTCATAAATTACACAGGTATCATTTTTTGGTAATATATTTATTGTCTTTTAGCTCTTACAAGATTACTTGCATCACTGAAAGAAGTGCAACAGGGAGGTGAAGATGTTGCCTTCCTAAGTGAACTGCTGCAATCTAAGCAACTTCATGCTCTCGTTCAAGTACATAATAAGATTGTTGCTAAAGGCAAAGATGATAAGTTCTACCCGTTGCTCTCAAATGCTATGCAAGTAACTCTAGAAGTGTTTACATTACTTGATGAAGTGCAATCCCTTTCAAGAGACTATGAGGAACTAGTGCGTTTGCTACAAAAACCACATTTTCAAGTGAGTACAAGTAACTACAATTCACATGCTAAGAATGTAGCTCAATTCCAGATATTAAGAAAATCGGTGGTAGCACAGATATAAAAGTAGTAATTTAAAGATAATTCAGTGTCATTCTCAGCATGCGATATGTATAGAACACAATGAAAATTGTCTCAATGTTCACATTGTGACTCTAAGATACACATTTCCATAAATAATTTTACACTTATGACAAATCACTCTATAGTAATATAATATTAAACTAAAATTCTATTTAAAAAAAAAACAGAATACCCTACTCTGGGATTAATTGATTAAAAAACATTATTTTCTGAAAATTATACTACTAAAATTAATGTTCTGCTAGTTCAAGGCCTGTAAGGTTTGAAATTTAGTTATTAATTTCAATTCATTGGTGTCGGGATATGAACAAAAGCCTTGTAACCTAAAATCAATCAGACTTCTCATCATTAAATTATGCATTAATTATACATTTATTAATTATTTGTACATAATTAATTACACATTTATTTCTAATAATGTCGAAACTATAATAATTCGTGGTAAGGTTCCTTTGTAGTAATAAGAAGAGACTACAATAAAATTCTACCCCTACTCTTTTCCTTCTGCCCAGCAGCATTAATCTTGTCTTTTATTACCATGCCTATTATATATTATACTCCATTTTCTCAATTTCACACAATGCTGAACAACAGGAGCAGGTGCCCATTGGCTTCTATCCTTCACAATATCTAGCTAATGCTTACTGAGATATCCATTAGGTATTTCTACATGGACATCCATAGCAAGGCAGCACTAACTTAAACCAGCAAATCCAGATAATTAAAGATGCCTGCTCGGGATTCCTGCCAAATTAATCCTATTATGATCAATGGATCATAATAGGATTAATTTTATGTTATTTCTGTGAACTACGGTAATGACCGTAGTTCACAGAAATAACTGTTAATCGGCAGTGGTTATCTCCAGTTTTAAGATAATCCTGTCTGTAAAATCATATTTATGGTACAAAATAATGTCCTCTGTTTCCATAGAAATGCTGCGAGAACCAGCTGGGAGATATACCAAAGTAATGAGCAACAGTATTATTCTATAATTCAACAAATATTTACCTAAATTTCTAAGATGCCTGCCAAGTGCGGATATTTGAATAAATAGCCATTAATATGGTCATTCATTGTTCAGCATTGAATTAGTAACCAATTTAATTTGTAGAATAATTAAGTATATTGACTTTGTACTCTACAGGCAATTCTCTGTACACATGATGCAGTGGCTCAAAAAGATTATTACCCACATTTACCTGATATCCCACCGGATGTAGATGATGAAGAAGAAACTGTGAAAATTGTTCAATTAGTGAAAAGTGATGAACCTTTGGTAAGCTTATTTTTAACATTGTAATCTAGAGTAAAGATTTCAGTAAATTCATTTAGAAATAGCAGCTAAATTATAGTCTGTCTGGGAAAACTTTGTGTAACCATGTCCAACCAGATATTGGTGAGTGTTATATCATGGGAATATAAATAATTACAGGTACATATTATAAAAAAGAATAATTTTTACTCCTACTATTCTATTCTAATACATTGTTAAATTTTTCTCATCTTAAATTTAATAGGAAGGGTATCATATTGAAAATATTTTTTTATTAAAAGGGTGGAGCTCTGAGTGCCGAGCCAATTGTGGTAAGTATTGTAATGTGCTAAATACCTTTCATAAAACCTTTCATAAAATTTATAGTCTGCTACTTATTTGGATGCTTACCATTTATTTTGTAACTTTTCCACATAGTGTTATATAATATTATGCATTCACCTACTTTTTTATTCTTTTTTAGTCTTGTCAATGCTCTTCTGTATTTGTTATTTCTTCATTGCTGTTTACAGTTTTAAGAATTATTAGCTGCTATCTCTAGATGCCGTTGCAATTTGTATTGTGTTTTTCTATATTTACACCATTCTGAAAGTTTTGTTTTCAGAAAGTACTATTACTTCACACAATACACATTGTTTATCCTAATTAATCTACCTTTAGTTTTCTGTGTACTTCGTTATTATTGTTTCCATTTGAATTTAGTGCAACCTATTTTTAATGATACATGAAATGTTAGCGAAACAGAAAAATGTGATATAATTTCATTGATTTATGAATTCAAAATAACATTCATTGAATTTGTACATCAGGGTGCTACAATAAAAACGGATGAAGAAACTGGGAAGATTGTAATAGCGCGTGTAATGCACGGAGGAGCAGCTGACAGATCAGGACTCATCCATGCCGGTGATGAGGTTATCGAGGTTAATGGGATCAGTGTTGAAAACAAAACACCTGCTGATGTCCTCGCTATATTGGTATGTTGTTTATTTTGTATATTTGGGCATGACTATGAACGTAAAATTTACACTTCTTTCACATTGCAGCAAAGCTCAGAGGGAACTATTACTTTCAAACTAGTTCCTTCCTTTGGCAAAGGGGGTTCGCGAGAGAGCAAAGTTAGGGTTCGTGCTCTGTTTAACTACAATTCTTCGGAGGACCCATATATACCCTGCAAAGAAGCTGGATTAGACTTTAAAAAAGGCGACGTTTTGCATATAGTTTCACAAGACGACGCATATTGGTGAGCATCTATAACATTCGTTTTCCTTATCAGTGTCTAACCTCTTGGCAAAAGTTTCGTGGTTACAAAATTGCTTGCAACACTTTCTGCCTTTTACGGAGTTTTTTTTGTGCTAGACTTTACAAGATTAGTCTAAAATTCAATACTACTTAAACTCACCGTTCTTTCTGCAAATACATTGTGATAGTCATAACAATTACTCACTTAAATACATTCAAATATTCTTTAAGAAATTCTTTAAATGATACAAGTTCTATAATGACTGAAATAAATATTCAGTTCAATCCTGAAATCTACGAATATTGTACCTAAATATACGTAATTATGAGATATTTGACATGGAATATGTCGTTTTACATTGTCTGTTTGAAACTATAAATTCAAAAATAATTGCTCACTATTGATATTTTTGATGGGAAATGAAAATGGATTTTAATTACGATTGATTATTAATTAATATTATAAACGAAAACTGTTAAATCCACAAAATATTCATTTAATAGTTGTAAAAATACACATCGCCATAAGAAAATCACGCTTAGTATGTTTGATCTTTTTGGTGAAATGTTGACGTTTTAATAAATATTATCTATAAATATAGTCTAATATAGTGCTATCTCATAATTTGAAAAAGGACATTTATTATTTATATATATCTCTAATTTGTTATTAATATATTCTCCCTAATATAATACTTCACTAATACTGGAATTTAGGGAATATAGTATTTATAATTTTTCCAGGTGGCAAGCTCGACGGGAAGGCGACAGAGTCATGAGAGCAGGCTTAATTCCATCTAGAGCTTTGCAAGAAGGTCGCATCATTCACGAAAGGCAAACAGATCCTCAGAATATGGATGGTTTGTTTTATTTAAATAATATATTATGCGAATGTTATTAAAACAGGTGCGATTTATATTCATAATGTGATATTACCTGTATTTGTCTTATCAGAATGTCGTGAAACATTCGAGCTGAGCTATGTGATGCAGGTAACTTTGTTCCCTGCGGCACAGGGCAGAGTAATTTGTATCATATGATTGTATTATACATATATAGGTGGACGAAGCACATCGCCCTAATCCTATAAACAGCGCGAAAGGGCTACCGTGTCATATGCGGCGTAGCTAAACACATTAAGACCGGTAAATAAGTTCCTCGTTGCCACATAAAACATCTTCTCGTTAACTGGACGATTCCGCGAACTTGCTGTTATATTCCTAAGGGATGGATGCAATTCTGTTTACTAAGCCAGTGTATTCTTGATCTCTTACCGGCAAAAATCATGTGAGTCTGATGAGCTCCAGGATATCCTCCTGGAGCTAAAGTGATTCTGCAACCGTCTGATGAGTGCTGATAGAGGTTAGTGTCACTTATCAGCCACTATGCTCCACAGACTGGTTGCTATTAGTCTGGAAAGGAGAAGTTCAGGGGACTATTCGAGGTTGAACTAGGAGTCGATGAACGAACGATGTCGGAGTCAGATGTAATTAAAAACCATAGAGCTCTAACCATGAGAAGTTTAATAAAAATACGATCAGAAATATAGTGTTATGTAATCGCCAGATACCTCTAGAGCTAAAGTGCTACGCATACCAGAGTATTATCAGACTGGATATGTAGAAAGTACCGGACATAGGAGACTATACGTAGCAGCGATTGTTGGCAGGCCTTGAGTAGACAATTTCAGGAGCTTCTTAGTTCAGTGGCAAATGTGAAACTGTTTATGAAAATTTAAAAACCCTATTGTTACAGTGCAGAATGGCACCATTGTGTATTATATTAATTATTCAGTTTATTATAATCATACAAAATAAACATGCCGAGACCACAATAATGCTCAAAACCTCAATCAGACCTGCGTCGCAGCATAAATCCGTGAACTAATTCCCTAATATATCTATTACCTGCGGTTATCATACATTTAGTTTTGTCGTAATGTTACAATTTTCCACGCAGGTAAGCCGGCCCTTTGCAGCCTCGCCGCCGACAACACTGACTGTACACCGAAAACACCGTGCTCACCGACGCCGACAGCTACCGCTCTCCTGCCCTGCAAGTCCATGCCGAAAGTGAAAAAAGTTATATACGATATTACAGAAAATGACGATTTTGACCGTGAATTGATACCTACTTATGAGGAAGTGGCTCGGCTCTATCCACGACCGGGGCTGGTTAGGCCTATAGTTTTGGTGGGAGCGCCAGGTGTTGGTAGAAACGAATTGCGCAGAAGACTTATAGCCACGGACCCTGAGAAATATATTACCCCTATACCATGTGAGTATTGAATGTTATGAAATTTCTTTCTATATCATGTTGTTTTGTCTTATTTATCCTACGTTACTCTGACTTAACCGTGGTCTAGAGAGGATTTGGAAAGGCGACCAACCGATTCTGGTCGTATTCAAATGAGGAAACCACTCAGCAGTGGTTTGGGAAGGATTAAAATGTTGGTTACGAATCGGGACTTGCAGTTTTATGAAGGGAATACGACTGCATGGACGTTTCTGATTTTGACGTTGTTCCCGTGGAAAACCCTATACTCCCTTCGAGAATTAGTGTTATTCAAACACCAACCGAGACGCTTACGTGCCCTCCAGAATATTTAGAAGTAATAATAATTGTATTGATATCGGAATTCACAAGTAGCAATGAAATGTGATACACTAGTTTATTGTTAAAACGAAGTAAATACAATTGAAATATAGAAAATATAATTGAAATTGAAATAAAAATATGACTTTAAGGACTTTATGAAAAATACATAACTACGTTTTATCTCGTGCAAGGCAGAAAGTTACTAAATGGTATAAAGAAAAAATAAACATTGGTTTTGAAATATAAAAAATAATGTCACTCACACCAAATAATAATAATAGTGTTAATAGTAAAGAATGTATTAGTGTAGGCGAATACGTTTGTGTTGCTGGTGCGACGTTCAGTCGTAGTGTGGTATTATGGCTGCTACCGACAGTTAAAACTGGGATTTTCATCAATATCTAAAAGAAAACAATTATATGTCAATAGTTTCACCTTCATATTATGCTTGACATTGTAAACCAGAACACAAATAGTGCGTCTGACGTGTTCCGCACGCCATTCGTAAATTTATTTTATTAAGTCAACATAGCATCATCATATAAGCCCACAGGCGTCCATTGCTTGACATAGGTTTCCTCTAATGATCGCCATACCGAGAGGCTATGAGCCCCTGCACCCACTGATAGCCCGCGACCTCAATCAGGTCATGACACATGCTTTCCGGTTCAGCGCTACCACTCCAATACTTTAGAACCCTAACATCCATCGATTCTGCGAACTAGGGCACATGCCCCGCCCACTGCCTCTTCAGCATTGCAGGTCCACACAGCTTTAACGGTGTTTTTTAAATAAACAATTTCAGTTACGTCCCGACCTCAAAAGCCGAGTGAACAAAACGGCAAAGACTACATGTTTGTTACTCGTGAGAAAATGGAGCAAGACATCGCCGACGGGAAATTTATAGAACATGGCGAGTACAAAGGTAATTTGTACGGGACGACTGCGGAGAGCGTTGAAACAATCATCAACTCAGGTGAATCATACTAACATTATAACTGTAAAAATGTGGAGGTTTATTCTTCTACATATCGACAGAGCAAGAATATTCGACATATTATTTTGCGACATGAATATGGAGTCACCTGGCGTCTGCCAACTTCAAAATCTGACTAATCTGACCTTAAAAATTTTATTTTGGGCCAAATTATTCTATTATATGTCACCGACCTAAATAAAACGGACTATTGGCGAGTAATTTTAATATTGGGCTATAGTTTGTTTCAAACGGTGCCCTCTCAAACGCCGTTGCTGATTGTATTTAGTTTTATCCGCCGTATGTAAATCTGCTGCTGTTATTCCTGAGAAATTACGATTTCTGTGGAATAGCATAAAATATGTACAGTAAAAGCTAATTATTCAAGGTTCCCTTATGAAATTGAGGATAAAAAATTTACTACAAGTTCTTCTATTCCCGACTAAAAAATCCTTTATTCGCGGATCCACAACTAATGATACATTTGTATTTTTAGTATATATTAGTTACCTGTAAAAATAAATCACAAATAACAAAGTACATATTTATAAACAAATAAATCTTATTAATAATCAAATAAAGGAATGCTCCAATGGTTTGGTTATTTAGAAAGAATGAGTGAGATTTGATTGATGAAATGAATATACTGGGCAAATGTGAGTT
>WUAW01006319.1:3088-17132 GCA_017165845.1 Thaumetopoea pityocampa | reverse complement strand
AGTCCTTTAGCTTGTCCGGCAAATAGACTTAAGTATACGGGTAAGCGACCCCGGCCCCCCGAGCTACTACTATCTCTTCCTATTCTTCCGAGATAGTAGTATCCTGTATCCTCTGGTCCTTTTCCCAAATTCCATATTCCTTGCCCAATACAACTTTCCTACCTCATCCTCGATCCTTTCCTTCCTTTTCGTGGGAGCGCAATAAGGGTCTTTAACGCTTTTGAACCTTAAAAATGGCGGCGTCGTGGTTCGCCATCCGACACGTCTCATTTCCCTCGAGGGCGAAAAGTGGACCATGGACAGCCACCTTGCTCGTAGTAAGTGGCAAATAGTGGTCTCTGCCTACCCCAATTCTTCGGTAGTATAGTGGTCAGTATCCCCGCCTGTTCTGAAACCGGGGTTCGATTCCCCGCTGGAGAGCCAGGGAAAAAGGCGTGAGCGTATGTATGTATGTATATTAGTTTATTCTGATGTTTAATATATAAATTTGGTGTCTTTTTGTGTGTGTTAACATATAATAATCGTTAACAATATTGAAACATTGAAATAGAACTGTGATTAACATAGCAAAGTACCCGTATTTTTTGAAGGCAATAAACCTGCGGAAATTTTGCTTAAAAATGCAAAGCGGTATTCATCGGATAGAGAAACTCCCAAGAAGCAATAAAATATGATACACCGATATTTTAGTGTTAAATTATTGTTAACGTATTACTGTTATGAATTTTATAGTATTAATATACGAAATTTACAAAAAACAAATTATCAAGATGATTAGTTCTAATTTTCGCGACAATAAGTCAGGGTGTGTGTGTGTGTGTGTGTGAGGGTGTGTGTGTGTGTGTGTGCGTGTGTGTGTGTGTCTGTGTGCGCGCGCGTGTGCGTATGTGTATGCAGTACACTTGTAGTAGTACGACTCATTGCCTAAAACTGAAGCGAGTATTTTTGTAAATGTATTTTTATGTTATTTCAGCTTTCCTCAAAATATTGATGTTCGACAGAAAGGCCTAAAAATGGTAAATAGAATTGGGGGTAAATAAAAATCCAGCACTTCTACTTTTTAGTTTTATTTTTATTTCCTTACACGTACAGTCACAGTTTAGTACGTCTGCCTAAACTAGATGCAATCAGATTATCATACGCGTGTTCATTATTCTCATTTTATTTCGTGAAGTAACTTTTCATCATTTGCACGATAAATTTGCATGAATGAGCGACGGGTCAAGTCGCTTTTGACAAATATGTTTTCGCTTATAAGCGAAACTAAAACTGCGTAAGAAGTGAAATGTACGTAGTTTAAATTAAGTTTGGCAACAGGGAACCGGTATATCGCGGTATACGCTTTGCGCGTGGTTTTGAGTCGCGTCTATACTTCATTCTCGAGAGGGAGAGCAAGACATTTCGAGCGGAAAGTAAAGTGTTTCGCGGAAAAAATATCTCCCATGTAGTATCATAATAAGGTAGTAGACACGAAGTCAATATATCGATAAATCGAAGCTATCAAGCAATCCGTGGCGCAGCAGTATTCTCGCACACATGCACATTACACGCACACTGCTGTTTTTCATTTTTAGTCTCGACCTTAACATTCGATTGCCGATCTATACTATATCTATGGTTTACAGATAGTTTTATTCCAATATTTCAATATTGTTCACGATTATTGACGATTATAACATAATGACGATTTAAAACACAAAACAAGACCAAATTTATTTATAAAACATCACAATAAACCAATATAAAACGTTAATATTTATTTTAAATTATGATCAATAGCGTAAAAATTATTGCCAACATATATTTTAAGTGTGTATCTTTTTTTTTTTCAGGGATAGAATATACAGCGTATGGGCTATATCTTGTTTCTGTAACTCATTTATATTTAAAATTATTTTTATTTAGATTAAAACTTATTTATAATAATAATAACTGAACTATAACGCATTTTGACGTGCTTATTAATATCAGGCTCAAATTCACTTAAAAATGGACGTAAGTCGCAGCGTTCAGTAACTTGCAGCCAATTTCTGTTTCAGTTAGCAACTTTTCTACAGCATTAAGTCCACATCTATATGAATATTAGCTTTTGCCCGCGGCTCCTCCCGCCTGTTTGTCCGGTAAATCCGGACACAATCATATATTTATATAAAAAACCTAAGAATCACTTTTACTTGACCTCTCGTACCTTAACGGCGGTTATTAAAAGAGAGATCAAGCTGTATCAATTCTACTGGACCGATTTTGATGAAACATGCCGCATTATTTAAGTCGGAATATTACCTTTAAGACTAACGGTTTGACCAAATCTACCCAGTGGTTTTTGCGTGAACCTCGAACATACAAACATCGATGGATTTGGTTTTGGAAGTCCTTAATTAGTCGATCTGAGTAGTTTGTTTTTAAATATCATTGATTTTTGAAAATTTGATATTTAACAATTACATTTGACATTTAACATTTACCCGCGGCTCTTCCCGCGTGAATGTCGGGTTTCCGCTACATGGGAAGTCCCGACACAATCATAGATTTATATAAAAAGCCTAGTAACCACTTTTATAATACGTCGCTCTCGTACACCAACGGCGGTTACTAAAGAAGGAATCAGGCTGCATCCTCAATTCTACTGAATTTATTTTGATGAAACATGCCGCATTATTTAAGTCGGATAGTACCTTTAAGACTGTCNNTAACCAAAATCTACCCGCTGGTTTTTGCGTGAAGCCCGAACAAACAAACAAACAAACATCGACGGATTTGGGTTTCAGAAGCTGTTAATTAGTCGAACTGAGTAATTCGATTTTTGAATATTTTTGATTTTTGAAAATTTAACATTTAACAATTTTATAATAGCATAGATAGATAGAATTTGTTTGCAGTTACCCCTCTAAAATGCCTTAACACCCCTTAATATTCCATGACACTTACGCTGAAAGCCTCCACCAAGGGGCTGCTATTGTTCATTTTGAGAAAGAGTGGTCTAGTCAATAGTATTCGTCGCCTTGACATCAAAACTAACTATTCTTCAGAAGAAATAAACCTCTGATTTTTATGGTTAATTTGAAGAAATATTTTACAGCTTGAAAAACATCTACATTCTCGATACTGGCAGAAATTGCGAACATTTGTAGTCAATTATTATTATGAGAAATACAAGAATATTGTTATATAAGTAATGTCTTTGTGACATTTGGGTACCAAGTTAGTCTAGAAGTTATTAAGTAAAAATAGGGATTTATTACTGTCTAATAACCTTTTACTATTTTATTATATTACACCATTCCAAATTATAAATATTATTTGTATAAGATAATGAGACCCGGTAAAAAAATTCAATAAAAAGCCATCAAGGTAGGTGCTCTAAATGAAGAAGTAATGATTCTTGTGACGAGTACTATTGTGACTTAGCCAGAAAATCCATCCTTATGGACAATGGTACAAAGTGTTTTAAATTCCTATTGTCTGGTATCGAGAAGATGTTGCTTCTGTATTTCACCAAAGGTCGGGACGATCATTATAGCCTGTTTAGGTCAGATCCCTAGTATCCTACTTATGCTGATGTTCAGTGCCGAGGAATACGTGTTTGTGAAACATGGCGTCCACCCAATCGCCGCGACTATAATCGTCCACGTGTATGCAACAATTGGTATTTTAATGTCGGCTGTACACGTAGTGCTTTTCTTCGCAGCAATATCATATAACGAAACATTATTATTATTGTATCTCTGGTTTGCTGTCGGATATTTTATCATTGATATCTTTATCGTATCGTGTTTATGCATCTCGGCAATTGTAAACGATTTTGCTCTGTTTGGTATAGGCGTGTTGTTATTTGAATGTTTTTATTGGTTGATATTATATACGTTCGTATTGCCCGTTGTAAATGGTTTCAGAGTAAACATACATACAATAGTTATATATGTGGCATAGATTTTATCATAAACACAGGGAGATCTGTTATTCTATTTATATTTCCTTTGTAATAAATGTAGATACTTAATATAATTCTTGTTATTGGTACTCTATCTACATTATGAATAATCGCATCAGTGCCAAGACTTTCAGCTGAAGGATACCTACCTACACTACGCCAACATAGTAGTGGCATTACCAACACTAAACCTGTTGTCCCCAATTCAACGAAACGTTAAAAACCTAGTATTTCCTGGTCATTGCTATAAGTCAAGTATATCGGTCAGGGACTACTTAGTCTGTTAACTTGTTCGGCAAATAGACTTACGTATACGGGTGAACAACCCTAATCCCCTTGAGTTACTACTGTCTCTTCCTACTCCTTCCGAGATAGTAGTATCCCATATCCTATAGTCCTTTTCCCAAATTCCATATTCGTTGCTCAACACACTTTTTCTACCTCACCCCCATTCCTTCACCTTCCTTTTGGTAGGAACGCAATGAGGAACATTAACTGTTTTAAATCTTCGGCATCGTGGTTCGCCATCCGACACGTCTCGTTTCCCGCGGGAACGAAAAGTGTGCCACGCATAGCCTCTTTGCTACATTAAACGATTTTAGAAAGTGGAAAGAAGTGGTCTCTGCCTACTCTTCGGTACTATAGTGGTCAATATCCCCGCCTGTCACGCGGGAGATTAGGGTTCGATTCCCCGTCGGCGAGTCAGGAAAAAGACGTGATTGTATGTATGTTTGTATTTGCTATAATTCATGTGCACGGATGATGATTCATGTGGATTGAAGAGGCCTATGTTTAGCAGTGGACAGCTACGGGCTGAAATGATGATGATGATGATGATGTGCACGGTAATTGATATTAAAAAATCTTGCAATTCAACAAACATCTACCGAAAGCATTCTACAAGATGTTTGCCAAAATTGGAGGATTACCAAAATATGGCAACGCCATTTGATTTTGTGTAGTACCTAACTCGTTGTCCAGCTATGGATTCCAACAGATATATAATAATAATAAATATATGTAGCCACGTTTAGGTAAATAAGTTTGGCTAAAGGTCGGTTATCATGACTTGATTTTGCATACAATTGTTATCTAGAATTTATGGGTACAAATGATGGTAATATATAGCGGAAAATGGTAACCTGATGTAATTATATTTCCACGTACTTCAAACACTGAAAGAAAACATCGCCTAAAACTCGTGGCTATTAGTTTAATTAGTTTATGTGATCTATGCCGTCATCAATCATAATCCCTGATATTTTAATCTATCTATACTATTATAAAATTGTTAAATGTCAAATTTTCAAAAATCAAAGATATTTAAAAACAAACTATTCAGATCGACCAATTAAGGTTTTCTAAAATCAAATCCATCGATGTTTGTTTATCTGTTTGTTTGTTTGTTCGGGCTTGACCCAAAAACCAGAGGGTAGATTTTGATTAAACTGTTACAATGTTAAAGGCACTATTCCGACTTATATACTATATATACTGCGGCATGTTTAATTAAAATCGCTCCAGAAGAATTGAAGATACAGCTTGATCTCTGTTTTAGTAGCCGCCGTTAATGTACGAGCGGTCAAGTAAAAGTGGTTTATATAAATTTATGACTGTGTCGGGATTTCCCATGTAGCGGATAACCGACATTCACGCGGACGAAGCCGCGGGCAATAGTTAGTAATATAATAAAAGACTGTTGGTCTGTACTGTGCTGCAAGTCTATACGTGTAATTATTATTTTTACACGACTTTCCAAAAAAGATACATTAATTTCAGGGTTCATGTATATTTATGTACATACTTAAATGAGTTTCTCTATTTCACTTTAATATCAGCCCCCTTGGCTAGGCCAAGTAGACTTTTCACAATCGTTAAAACTATAACAAACGAAAAAAATATATTGGAATGATACAAGTATTTCTAATCGCCTTGTCCTCCGTGACTTTTCGATTAGAAATGTCATTCCAATACATTTGTTTTGTTTCTATTATCGTTATCGATTGTAGAAAGTGAACGTGGCTAGGGGTTGGGGCAGAAATCACCATCCCCGAACTGATGACAATGTGTGTGGTAAAGTTAGAATCCTTGCATTGAGAAAATCGTGCGACAGGCTGACAGGCTAAGTTAAAAAAATTGTTCTAATTTCATGCATAATCACTTGGATGGCTATAGATTTACTAAATGTTATACCATATTTCTTATCACCCAGCTATATATGTGATAAAATTGTGTAGGTAATCACTAATTAGGCTTCACCTAGTAACACGTCAACCTAGTCACAAAAGACGTATTGTGCCTTATAGAAAAGTCTAGTAACGCACCACTAACCAATACGTGATGTGTTGCAGATATTCATGAGTGTTTACTAATGGACTACCAACCTCTGCTCACCTTTGTACTTAATTTGCAACCGAGTATCAGCAAAAAGTATGCAATTTTGCACAAATGACGAGCGGACACTAAGAAATTCAACGAGCAAATATGCAATAATTTGATTTTATTCTTTGACCTACATTCGATTCAAGCGATTCATTTTTATTGGTTAACTAGTTGTTGCCCCCATTTACGCTCTCATAGCCTTTTTCCAACTCTATTTTTGACTCCAATAAATTATAGTTCCACCACTCTAGGTGGCGTTACCTAAACGTAATCAACCCGTTTGCTACCAACCGTCACACATATGTGACAGAAGTTTCTTACCACAGCTCGACGTCACATATATGTGACAGACGTTTTTGGTCAACTTACTAAGGCATGTTTAAACATGTTGTGTATTGGGCAATACTGTTAAATTCTAAAACTGTAAAATGTTTATATTTGTGTCAATTTGAGAGAGTGTTTGTTTTGTTTTTTTAGATTGTTCTAAATACACATACGTTAAATTTATTCCAATTGGTTTCATATAATCATGAAAAAAGTCTTCGGCTGTTGTGGCGGTTATCTCCGGGAGACCCTGGTAGCGAACAGGTTAAAAAGAAAAATGAATATGAAATGTCAAATATATCTCTTATTGAATTATATTTATCTCTTTATTATTTATTATGAAACAGATTATTAATGTGTAAATTTAATTTCAGAAAGAAACAGCCATAAGTTTAATCAAAAAAACTTTTGCAATAGGTATTATAAAAACTCTTTTTTAATTGATTGCAATAAAACATAGTCCTGTTCCAGAATATAAGCAATATATAAATGAAAATCCTGATCTGAAATCCGTTCAGTGATCTTTGCGTGGTCTTATTTCCAAGTTTATTTAAAAATTGTTTCAATTTTAAAATTATTCAATGTTAAAATTTAAAAAATATTCAATGTACAAATTGGGCTGAATTACACTTAAACACGATAAGGAGGACGTGGCGTAGTCAGTGATCGGCATATGAAGCGATGTCAGGATTAAGTGCCTAGCGTTTATTACGGCCGGCTAGGTGTTAGATGGATTCAGCGTTTTAACATCTAATTCAGTCCTCACTCCTCCCCGTATTGAAAAGTACCTATGTAAAACAGTGGGTCTGACTTTTGGTAGAATTACATTATTTATGACAGTAATTGTCGGACTCTCTCCCTCCCGAAATTCTTTCTTACACTTCTTCCCCTCCTTTATCCGTATTTTATATATTTTCTTAAATTCAAACATCAAACTGTAAATTACCTCATTAACACACTAACCTATAAATATTTGTCATACCTCTTGTTTATCTAATTAACCCCTGTAATAACGGATATATGTATTGTCGCTTCCTTTTTTCAGATTTATTACCCTGGTCGTAGAACTTTCCGTCGAAGGACGCTATATCCGTTCACTGCCAAAATTCTTTATATCCACTGCTCACTATTCCCTAATTTTATGATACTTTCATAATGATTATTATCGAAATCGTACCAAATTTGTCAAACGCCATAATGTAAGAAAGAAGAAAAAGACTATAATAGCAAAGAACGAGCCCCGATGATATAGCAATAACTCTCGTACATATACTCATCCTATTTATCCCAATAAGCAGAATAATCGGTAAGAAAGAGATAGATATATAAATGTTTAAAAAAAAGCAAACATTATACCACGTCAATTTAGATCTCATTATCTATCGTCATCTTAGACGGTTACATATCCCCTGAGAAACATCAAATCCTCCCTTCATCTTCAGTCCATATTAATCCCCATTACAGGGGTACGGACCTCCCCTCATAAGGAGAGATTAGGCCGTAGTATAACAACACTAGATTAGTACGAGTTGCTATACTTCATACACCCATGCAGGTTTCTTCACGAAGTTTTCCTTTTCCGTTGAGTACATTCGTGTCTACAATGTAGACTGTACATGAGTTTAAAATAACCCACTGGTACTGGACCGGGATCGAACCGCGACCTATTCGAACCCGGGTCGTACTGAGCACCACTTAACTACCAACGCACTTAACTCTCACTTAGGTCGAGATAATGTTAGGGTGAGGAAGATTTATAAGCAGTTACGTAGGACGCGGAGTGAACGTATTCAACATTGTGCCCATTAGGCATATCTCGTAGTTTGTGGTAAGTAATTTATGTATTTACGGTATGCATCATTCATCATCTCCAGTCCATATTCGATCTCACGACAGAGGCACGGGCCTCCCTTAATCAGGACGGCGATTAGGTCATAGTCTACCCCGCTGGCCTGGTGCGGGTTGGTAAACGTTGGTGAGATGGCGTGCGTAACAGATCACGATCAAAATTATTAATTCTTCAATTAATAAGAGTCTAAACTGAACCAAAAAGGTGCACACATAGACATGAAACGCACTTATGTAACAGCATTATGACTTCTATATGGAACAGTGAACAAATTGTCCCTAGTCATTATCAAATGTTATGTATTTTCAGTCTATATTCAGTCAGCGCTTTCAATTAAGGGCAATATGTCGCTTATCATTAGATAAGCGACATAATAAAAATGTAATTACATCATTGTTCTATTAAGAACAATGATGTAATTACATTTTTGCAATTTATCAGGAGAAGCGTTTCAGTTTAAAATAGGATTATACCCATTTTGTAAATCATATCAATTATCATGATTTTTCATAATATATTTATAGATTATTATTAATAATTTGAGCATTCTCGAAAAAAAATCCTTATTAAACAACAAATCATCCAAATTAAACACAAAATAAATTTTTAACTTTTTGCAATTCCGTCATTATTCTATTGAATGAGCGACGTGCTTAGTTCGAGTGTTTATTGTAACAGTTTTTTTTTGCCTAGTGCGTCCGCACTCTTAGATATAACTAAAGTTCGAATAATCTACTTTTGCAATGTCCTCTTTACAGTTCTGCTTTATCTTCTTTTATCGTTTAGTCAGTTTTTATTTGGAATGCACTGAAACCAGGATGTCTTGCACACGCTTATTATTATATGCGAACTACTTTTGCGTAATATTCTTCTCTTTAACAGACGACTTAAAATTTTATTAATGATATATATTTGTAAAATGGAAGTGACATTGGGCGTGGCACATAGCTCGCAGGATCAATGGACGTTGAGGTCCTAAAGTACTGGAGCGGTTATCCCCAATCGGAAAGCCTAGCGTGGGTCGACCCCCGACTAGGTGGACCGATGATCTAGATAAGGTCGCGGACGCTCGATGTGGCGATCATCAGAGGAGGCTTATGTTCAGCAGTGGACGTCTGTGGGCTGATGTGGTGATGGTAATATATTTGTAATATTTTATTACACACATTTATTATCTTCTATATTTATAAAACATACCACTAACTACAATCCTTAGACGACCTACAATCCTTAGAAGACCTCTTTACACCTTAGATATAAAATAAATTAAACACATGGTACAGTTGTAAATATCTTTATTATATGTATTGTGAATTTATCTGGGTGACATACACAATACAATTAGTTCATAGTGAAGTAAGTTTTTCAACATGGGGCTGACAAATGACTTAATATTTATTAAATATTAAGTACAATTAAATAATAGTAGACTCAGTTAATAAAGGTAAGTAATAAAGAAATAGTTGCTACGAGCCTGATAAGGCGACGGAGAGTGAGATGGATATTGGATACACTATTGGAAAAGCAGTTAAAGGAAAGCAGTAATCCTATTGGTATTACCATGCATACTCCAAGATACGCCTCTGGCTTTTTGAAATCATGTGCGTATTATTATAATAATTTAATAATTAATTATAACTTGCTTCAAACTGTCAAGGAAACCATCGCAAGGAAACCTACATGCATGGGATTTTTTTTTGACGGCGCGCGAATTTTTTCGATCCCCATTAGGTGTACTATAGCCTAATCCTTCTTATTCTGACCCATGCTCCGCGATGGCACTGTAAATGAGTTGATTTTTAGAAAAGTAATCACAACAATTGTTAACTTTCTTAGAGGGAAATTTTGAGTTCTTGCCTTTAGATTAGGAGCAGCGATGGATTTACCAGCAGGCTAAGTAGGCTTGAGCCTAGGGCGGCAGATTTTAAGGGCGGCAAATGTGGGGACCAAATTTTTTAGATGTTTTTTGATTAGAAAGAAGGAATAAGATTGTTGTAAGACGATATTCTGATGTCTTACAAAGAGAAGTAGTGACGGTTGTAGAGGGAAAGGCGGCAAAAATTTAACAGCCTACGCCTTGAATATCTAAATCCGCCACTGATTAGGAGATAAAAGTTTGCGATTTATAAGAGGCAAGTGAATAAAATGACTCTTGTTAGACTTAAATATCAATAGTTGGCAGAATTCAAAATGTCAGTGAATTGATAACAGTGAATCTGTACTAAGCGGTGCCGCAAACTGTTTTCTGTTCACAATCTAAGTATTTAAAGACTGAGCCCACTATTATACTATTTAAACGAGAGTGCGCGGCCATGGCTCGTATGCGACTTTGGTTCATTCCGATATAAATTATCAGTACCTGGCAGAAATATAATTTTGATACAATACCCAGTTTACCTCAGTTTTCCATTAATTTAGTTGATCTTTCGAAATCCGATTTTATCTTTCATGTTCCTCACAATTCACTCCATAATTTTTCTTAATATCCTATCGCCCTGTTCCCTTCCTCGAGCTTATTCATAACCATCGTTATTTGATTTTCATCTCTTTCTATAACAAGTCGAATTAAATTGTTTCTCTAGATGAGAAATTAGGTTTAGCTCTCATATCTAATGAGATTTCTCATTCATCCTCTGTATTATTTACAAAACAGTATCAGTTCGTGTTACATTGATGTGCATCTTAATATGTGCGTTAATGTAGCGTTTATTTCGTCTAATGAAGAATATGGAAATAATAGACATTCAAGTATCCCTTGGTTGGCCAAGCAGCATACGTTAGCTAACTTTAACATAATTCTGCCAAATCTAGTTGAATCCTTCGTTGAGCAATGCTTTTGTAGAAATGTTAACGTTTTATCTTGCAATGTTTGTAGGTGGGATAAAGTAATACTATCTGAAGTATCTGTAATAAGAGATTAATTAGTTCGGTTTTCAAGTCATTTTGATGAATGACACGATTAATTGAAAATATTAAGAAGAAACACGTGACAATCAAAATGTGTTTTTATCAGGTTAGAGGATTAATTTAATGGTAATGGGCAGACTATAGAACAAACAGAAACAATAATTGATGGGGAAGAAAATGGTGAACATGGAATGAAGAGTGCAGTCTACCCTAGACTTCCCACCCGCTGGACCCGCGATCAAGTCTTAATATTTTAGCTATTATTATTATTAACGTACGTGAACGTCTTTTCATTATTTCTCATTACAAATATTAACGAAAAAAATGTTCAACCAATTGGTTTTAAGTCTTGGTTAGAGAGAAAAGTGAAAGTTTAGAACTGAGTGTGTAACAAAATAATCTGTACCTATAGATAATATAAAATATTTACCTATATATTTAAAAGAACATTGTAACGGGCAGGGCATTTTTCGTCTTAATTTCATAATTATAATATACCTATATATAACTAGCTATTTATTAAAATGGTGCCATAAGATTGAAACTCTCATGAGTCAGACAAAATTCACACATCGGTAACATTTAAATGACAATTGCTACGATTGACGATTGATTTAAACTTTTCGACGACTTGAGCCGACTGTGGTTCGAATCAATTGTTATTATAGTATTTGCAGTATTTCCATTAAAAAAAAATCATCTTCGTCACACCACTGGCAACTTACGAACACCCGACTCGTAACAAAATTATAGAATCCGGAGATTAAGTTTGTATTTATTTCAGCTTTTGTCCGTGGTTCCATGATTAGGCTAACATATAGGAAAACTTTGCTTTAAGTACTCAATAACAATCTCAGACTCTATAACCATGTATATATCATCACTTAAGTTCTAACATCCATTCCATATTTCTTGTTCAATACACCTTCCCTACATCAAATTTGATCTCCAATAAGCCGTGAGAACGCAATGAGGAACACTTTTGAACCCTATAAAATGGTAGCGTCGTGGTTCGTCACCAGATATGTCTCGTTTCCTGCGGAGGCGAAAATGGACTACGTATAGCCACTTTGCTACATTAAACGAGTGTAGCAAATGGAAAGAGGTGGTCTCTGCCTATCCCAATTCTTCGGTAGTACAGTGGTCGGTATCCCCGACTGTCACGTGGGAGGCCGGGGTTCGATTCTCCGTCGGAGAGCCAGGGAAAAACGCATGACTGTATATATGTGCGTATCTAAGTTCTAACATCGCGTAACTCAAAAAATGGTTGTATTAAGTTATGCACGTCATTGGATTGGGAACTGAATTGCATCGTGTGACCGATCATAAAGTACGGTTAGAGCCAACAGGATGAGTGCTTTTAATGTTTTTCAAAAAAATAAAATACATTTATTAATAACGTACTAGTGAATGAGACACATTTGTCGCTCTCCTGAATTAATGCATTTTGTGTCTTACACGATGTTAGAACTTTACGACGATGTATAAAAATCATGCATTGTTTCGCTGACTTGTGAGGTGATAAATCAACGTAAACATTAACGCGTTTATGATAGTATAGTAAAGTAGAAGAGCTCGTACGTACACTTATACAATTACCCGGATATTCTTAGTTAATATTATCAATTACCTGTACGAAATAATAACGCTGACTTCAAGCAGTCGTACTCAGATTTATCTAGCTTTGACTGGGACAGTCTTTTCAGTAGATGGGTTAATTTCTTGATTTCCATATTGTTATACGGTTGTTTTGTATGTTTCATACATGAGTTCGTATCACCATCTGTAAATCATTTGCTTTTGTTTACAAGACCTAAACAAATTAAAAAAAAAATGAACATAAGCTACGTTCATTTTTTTTATTTATTTAGCTACAGCGCATGGACCTACCCTAATTAGAAGGGGAATTAGGCCATAGTCTACCACGCTGGCCCAGCGTGGGTTGGTACATTTCACCGTGCGAGCATTCATATGGAAACATATGAAGTTTTCCTTCTCCGTTAAATATATTGGTGTTTACAATGTAGATTGTACATGAATTAGATATAACTCAGTTATTAGACCACCAATGTAAGCTACGTTTGTACAATGTCAAGGATTAAGATAAACTATTCATTAGATTTGCATATGTGCAAATAAATTATCTCAGATAAATGTTACCTAAGTAAGGATTCCATTCACCTTCCTCGAAGTAATGACTATGTTCAGATGCTGTCAGGATAAATAATTCCTTCCAATTATTATATAATAAACTATTTTGTTCCGTGGCTTTCAATTGCAAAAAATCGTTAACGCTATGCAACCATTTTATTGATGCAACTAAAACTTTGACAGCCGATTCGGAAACTCCTCTGTCCATTCTCCATGTATCATGGCATAATGTTTTTGATTTTGTTTCAATCAACTTTGCTTCATTGTGGCTTATTTTTATGTGATCCACTGTATGTACTGTTTTTTGACCTTCTTTCATGTAATCCACGTAAATTAAGTCATTCTCAATTGACCGTTCCCGATTTTCATTGATTTTTGACACAATATGAGCGGGTGGTTCAAAAATGGTAGGCGAATTCAGTCGAACAGGCCTTCTTGAATCTAGAATAAAATATTTTAATTAGATTCGCATACATGCATTAAAAACCTGAATACTTTTA